>SJYV01018196.1:47160-62848 GCA_006410875.1 Neotragus pygmaeus | reverse complement strand
GCTCGGCCGCCCGGGGCCGCGGGGGTGGGTGTGGCCCTCTTGCTCACAGTGATGAAGCGTTCCCTCCCCTTCCCAGTGCTGTCATGCCTCAGCCCAAACTCCTCAGCGATCTGGTGGACCCGCAGCCTGTCGTGTGGGTTCAGGGAGGCAGGGAACTCCAGCTGCGTCTTCTCACTCGCCACGAACTCCGCAATCGCGGCCCTGAAGCCGTCTGTGCCGTCTCTGGTCCTGGCGCCCTCCTGGCTGCCGCCTCCATTGAGGCTGGGCCGAGGCTGCGGCTCGGAGGAGCCCAAGGACGCCCCGCTCGGCTTCTTACGGCCTGGCCCAGGCCCCCCAGGCGCCCTCCTGGCTGTCGTGGCACAGCCCCGGGGCTTCCCGCCAGCCTGGGCGCCCTCATGGGAGTAGTTCTCGGGGACGATGTCGTCGAGATACTCAAAGGCCGTGCGCACCTCGCCGTGCTCCGTGAGGTAGTCCAGCAGGGTCTTCAGGAAGGCGTGGTTGCTGACCGTGCGCGAGTCACAGACCACGGCCACGTGGCGCCGTGCGCGGGTGACCGCCACATTGATGCGCCGGTCCTCAGCGAGGAAGCCCACCTCACCTGAGCACCAGCCCGGGTGCGAGGAGAGCAGAGACTAAGGGACAGGAAGGCAGGCTGCCCGCCCGCCGCCCTCCCGCAGAGGACCGCCCAGGCTCTGTCTGCCCCACTGCCGTGGGGTCCCGCCCACAGGCTCCCCCGGCTACTGTCTAGGACGGTTCTCTAGGCCTGTCTGGGGCTCTGGCAGTGATGCCTGCTGCTCGTCCCCAAGTCAGTACAGAGTCCTCTGCCGGAGCCCAGACCCAGGACACGGCCCAGGCCCACAGCCAACCCACGAGGGACTTTCCGGTGCGCACCTCCTGGTTTCACTTTACCCCCTCCTTATCTGTTTTCGACCTGACAGAGCCCATTCACTAACAACTGTTTCTGGGAAAAAATTTCTTACCCAATGGAATATCCATAAGCCCTGGCTGCAGAAACCAGGCCCTGAGGCGGCCAGGTGATGAGCTCTGGGCTCTCGGGGCCCACCTCCACAACCACTTCGAGAGGCTCGTGAGATCCTAGTTCCCCAACCAGGGATCAAACCCAGGCCCTGGGCAGCGGAAACGCCGAGTCCTAACCACAGGACTACACGGAAGCCCCAGCCCCGCACCTTTCCTGTTGGACCTGACGAAGGACAGGATCACAGCCTCCTTCTCCCGGCCCTGGAAGCCGTCGACGGACCTTATCTCAAGCTCTGGGTGCCTGTGCGCGAGGCTCTGTCTGAGCAGGTCCACCTGCAACACCGAGCCAGGCCTCACACCACAGCTCACGTCGGGGTGGCCCCACACGGTGCCCTTTAACCCGGCAGAGGCCTGGCCCTGCACAGCCGCTCGGCCCAGGGGGCCCGCAGCAGCCTCGGGGTGACGGCCTCTGAGCACCTCCCTTCCCACGGGCGTGCGCATGAACGACAAAACCAACACACAGACGTGCGGGGTGACCCACACCCCAGCACGGACGTTCACGCCACCACGGCTTGGGTTCAGACACCCCCAGGAGTGGCCTCTAAACCGGGATGGCATCTCATCCACAGACCTCACGATCTGGGAAGCAGTTGAGTTCTTCCTACCAAAGGAGATGGGCTTTGCTTCATGAGCATATAGGCCCTGAGAGGGGAGATGGGAAAAAGGCCCAAGAGAAGGGAGGAGACGTCTAGGGCGTCTGCTGCCCACCACTGCATCCTTCACCAGGCGGCACCCCCGACATTCCCCAGGCAGCCTCCGGAGACACCCAGCCCTGCAGTGTTCCAGGAGCCAAAGAGCTGACTCAAGAGGGAGCAAGAACCTGGCGACTAGCCACAGCCACTAGCTCAGGTGTGGGCCAACCTAAGCCAGACTGGAGACTCCAAGCCAAGGCTCCTGTGGCGACGCCGTGAGACAGGCCACCCCAGAAGCACATGGACGGACACCAGCCTGAGGCTGCCTGGCCCCGAAGGCAGGCCCGACAATCAGGTGACACAGGGAGCCAGTGAGAGCCCGGGATGGGGTGGGGAAGGCACCGCCAGGGGACGGATGGACGGACGGATGGAGCTCTTGCTGAGGCCATCTGAGCCCTGGATGCAGTTGCGATGAGGTCAGCTTTCGGCCTGCAGCTTCCGGCCACCAGAGCCAGGCAACCACCCTGCTCCACCGGCCCCTCTGGTGGGGAGTCACCCTGGCACGCACCTGCAGATTGTACGGTGTGATGACAGCGATGTCGGTGGCCCGGACACCCGCGTCCACCAGCGCCTGGACATGCAGGCCGACGAGGCGCACTTCACCTGAGGGGGAACAGACGGCCCTTCAGCACAAGGGGCGCTCTCCGGACGCCCATCACCGGCATTGGGTTCCTAAGCACTTTTCCAGCTGTGATGGCAGGCGGCTCTCACACTCGGCCTGCGGTGGCCTCCTGGGAAGGGACGCCAGATCCCACACACAAGGCCCAGGGCCCCCGCGGACGGGCCTCCTTTCTCAGTGAGGAGCAGGTGTGCACCCCGTCCAGCTGGCTGCCCCGAGGGGGGTCTCTCGCTGCCTGGGCCCGCTCTGCCTGACCCAGGGCCGCCCACCCGTCAAGCATGCCCATGGTGCCCCACCGCCCGGGGCGCGTGGCTCAGGACCCTTGCCCCTGCCCTCACGCGCTCCTCTCTGACGCAGGCCGCTGAGAGGGGCCCGGGCCAGCCCACTCACCGGGGTTCCCTTTGGACTGCTCGTCGTCCTCCTCCAGCTCCAGCAGCCCGCAGCCGGCCGTGTCCACCAGCAGCAGGGGCACGCCCGTCTCCTCGGTGGCCGCCACGCCCGGGAGGTCCCTGCACACAGGCCGACGCTGAACACGGGAGGCCCTGGCGACAGGCGGGTCCTGCGGCCCTTCCCAGCCCCTCCCCCGCCCTGACGCCACACCAGACAGCAGGGGGAGGGGAGCACGGTCATCGTGATCGGAGGACCTCATCCTGGAGGAGCCTGACCCGTGCTCTAGCCGGAAATCCGGTCTCAGAGGCGACCTCCGCACCCACACCTTTACAGAATGCGGCTCAGAGGACATGGGGCGGGGGTACAGCGGAGTCACTCACCTCAGGAGGTGCCCAGCCACGGAAGGGTGGGCGGTGAGCTGCCCGTGGTACAGGGCCTCCGAGGCCCAGCGCGCGATGGCCTGGTGCATGCGGTACTGCACCGTCAGCATCCGCACCACCCCGGCTCCGCGTTGCTCTGCAAGGCGCTCCATCAGGCTGAGCGACAGCCCCGCCAGCGCGGCCCTGCCCGGGGAGAGCAGCGAGGGGGCCCGAGTCCCGAGCGCAGCCTGAGCCAGGGGCCGGGCGGGAGGCAGCCCTCACAGGGGCCGAGTCCTGAGTGCAGCCTGAACCAGGGGCCAGGCGGGAGAGCAGCGAGGGGGGCCCGAGTCCCGAGCGCAGCCCTCACAGGGGCCGAGTCCTGAGCGCAGCCTGAACCAGGGGCCGGGGAGAAGGCAGCCCTCCAACCTCAGCCCACTTCCCTCCCAGAACTAAGGGAACGGCCCCTCAGAAGTGCCCACATCCACCAGCGAGCCACGGAGCCGGGACCCAGCCGGGCTGCCCGGTGCAGAGCCGACCTCAGCCCACCAAGGGATGGTGCCCAGGCCTGCCGCAGGCCCCGCGCTCCCTCCTAACCTCCCTGGGTTACCACTGTTCAGTACAGGTGCCTACCAACAGCAGGGCCATGGGCGTGAGGGGTGAAGGGACCCCAGTCCCAACCGCAAACCCAGAAACACCCAGCACAACCCACCCCACACGTCCCCCCAAATCACCCGACTTCCCCCAGAGAGACAGTTTCATGCGTCTCCCTGAGGGCACGCGGTTCACACAGAGGGCCACTCCGCAGGGCCCCTCAGGCCTCCTCAGGAACCAGCCACTGAGCCAAGGCCCCCAAGCCCTCCTTCTGGACAGCATCCATGCCCACCCCTACCCAGACACCCGGCTCCCACAGGACAGTCCTCCAAAGCACACTCCCGTCCCCTCTTTATCCAGCCCAAAGTCCCTTCCAGATCCTCACTCTGAAGCCTCCGGTGGCTGGATTCCCTCTCCCCGTGGGACCCTGACCTGCACACCCCTCAGCTCCGGGGTCCCAGCTCCCCTCTTGCCGGCTCCACTGACAGACTTGCTTGCACACCCAAGTCTCACACCTCCACCTGCCACGTTAGGGGACAGCCACTCAACAGGAGGGGCCTGAGCACACACCAGGTGACCCACCCTCAAGGAGCTCAAGGTCTGACCGAGCTGTCATCGGAAGGAGCCAGCATGGGCGCACGCGGTGGACGGCACACCCAGCGGGGAGCAACAGCTCTGTTCTCGGAGCCGCAGCCCCAGGCGTGTCACAGCGTGACCACCAGCGCACACCAGCATCCGCACGTCCAGAGAAGGCCCTGAGCTCAGAGCTCCCACCGTCAGCTCCTGCTCTGCTTCACCCGGGGCCCCTCCCACAATCCCTATAGAGACCAAAGCCGGGGAAAGGCTAGTGACCTCCGCCCCCACCACCTTACAGGTGACAGGTCTGCCACCTGCCCGCCAGCCCTGCCCCCTGCCTGCTGCTGATCCGGGCCAGCCAGCCGNGGAAATCCGGTCTCAGAGGCGACCTCCGCACCCACACCTTTACAGAATGCGGCTCAGAGGACATGGGGCGGGGGTACAGCGGAGTCACTCACCTCAGGAGGTGCCCAGCCACGGAAGGGTGGGCGGTGAGCTGCCCGTGGTACAGGGCCTCCGAGGCCCAGCGCGCGATGGCCTGGTGCATGCGGTACTGCACCGTCAGCATCCGCACCACCCCGGCTCCGCGTTGCTCTGCAAGGCGCTCCATCAGGCTGAGCGACAGCCCCGCCAGCGCGGCCCTGCCCGGGGAGAGCAGCGAGGGGGCCCGAGTCCCGAGCGCAGCCTGAGCCAGGGGCCGGGCGGGAGGCAGCCCTCACAGGGGCCGAGTCCTGAGTGCAGCCTGAACCAGGGGCCAGGCGGGAGAGCAGCGAGGGGGGCCCGAGTCCCGAGCGCAGCCCTCACAGGGGCCGAGTCCTGAGCGCAGCCTGAACCAGGGGCCGGGGAGAAGGCAGCCCTCCAACCTCAGCCCACTTCCCTCCCAGAACTAAGGGAACGGCCCCTCAGAAGTGCCCACATCCACCAGCGAGCCACGGAGCCGGGACCCAGCCGGGCTGCCCGGTGCAGAGCCGACCTCAGCCCACCAAGGGATGGTGCCCAGGCCTGCCGCAGGCCCCGCGCTCCCTCCTAACCTCCCTGGGTTACCACTGTTCAGTACAGGTGCCTACCAACAGCAGGGCCATGGGCGTGAGGGGTGAAGGGACCCCAGTCCCAACCGCAAACCCAGAAACACCCAGCACAACCCACCCCACACGTCCCCCCAAATCACCCGACTTCCCCCAGAGAGACAGTTTCATGCGTCTCCCTGAGGGCACGCGGTTCACACAGAGGGCCACTCCGCAGGGCCCCTCAGGCCTCCTCAGGAACCAGCCACTGAGCCAAGGCCCCCAAGCCCTCCTTCTGGACAGCATCCATGCCCACCCCTACCCAGACACCCGGCTCCCACAGGACAGTCCTCCAAAGCACACTCCCGTCCCCTCTTTATCCAGCCCAAAGTCCCTTCCAGATCCTCACTCTGAAGCCTCCGGTGGCTGGATTCCCTCTCCCCGTGGGACCCTGACCTGCACACCCCTCAGCTCCGGGGTCCCAGCTCCCCTCTTGCCGGCTCCACTGACAGACTTGCTTGCACACCCAAGTCTCACACCTCCACCTGCCACGTTAGGGGACAGCCACTCAACAGGAGGGGCCTGAGCACACACCAGGTGACCCACCCTCAAGGAGCTCAAGGTCTGACCGAGCTGTCATCGGAAGGAGCCAGCATGGGCGCACGCGGTGGACGGCACACCCAGCGGGGAGCAACAGCTCTGTTCTCGGAGCCGCAGCCCCAGGCGTGTCACAGCGTGACCACCAGCGCACACCAGCATCCGCACGTCCAGAGAAGGCCCTGAGCTCAGAGCTCCCACCGTCAGCTCCTGCTCTGCTTCACCCGGGGCCCCTCCCACAATCCCTATAGAGACCAAAGCCGGGGAAAGGCTAGTGACCTCCGCCCCCACCACCTTACAGGTGACAGGTCTGCCACCTGCCCGCCAGCCCTGCCCCCTGCCTGCTGCTGATCCGGGCCAGCCAGCCGCCCGCTCCCGCCACCTCTGGGGTCTGTAAGTCACACATCATGAGACCCTACTTCCTCTATGTGGGTGTAACTGAAACTGCACCTTCAATCAAAATGACCCCGGGGTTCTCCCTCCCTTAAGTGGGGGCTCAGATGCTGAGGGAGCCACCTGTCCCCGACAGTCTTAGCTCAGCCCATGGGCCGGGCGTCCCCACTGGTCCAGGGCCTCTGGGTGAGCCTGGCCTTCTGAGCTGGACTTGGAGGGACGCACAAGGGGGTGGCGGGTGAGGGGCGGAGGGGTCTCACTTGTGGGAGATGATGGTGGGGGGCAGCTGCTTGTGGTCTCCGGCCAGGATGCACTTCCGGGCCTTCAGCAGGGGGATCCAGCAGCTGGCTTCCAGGGCCTGGGCACACTCATCGATGACCACCACGTCAAAGTGGCTGTCGGGCAGCAGCTTCAGTGGGCCGTCCATAGAGGCGCCTGGTGGGAACCGGAGCCGTGAGCCCTCACAGAGGCGCTCACAGCTGCAGGCACCCGGGAGAGGCCCAGCGAGCCGCCGGTTCCCCTGGCTGCGTGTTAAGGCTCATGTGCTACGTCTGCCTCTTGGAATAAGGGTCAGCAGGACCTTCCAGGGCTTGCGGTTCCTGCCTCTATGTTTAAGTGTGAAGTGTTGAGCCCCAGCCATAGGCCACCCCAACACTTCATTCACCAAAGTCAATCTCCCTTCTGGGGCTGGGACCCCAAAGAGGGCTGCCTTAATTCTAAATACTACTTCTGTATCATTTTCTGAATTTAGAACTTAGTTAATTCTTTTTAGGTGCTTTCCTAGAGACACAGAACAATTCACTGCTGGGTGAAAATCACCATGTACCCAAGGACACAAAACCACCCCAGCCAGTTCCTCCTTCCTGGACACAGAGCGGTTCAGTGGTCCCAGGACTTGGAGGGCCTCCGTCCAACCATCACCTGCCCACAAGCTAAGGGAGCAGGGATGCAGGGGTGCCCAGGACAAGGAGCTGCTCAGGAAAATCGCTGGACAGACAATGACCACAAGGAGAAGGAAGAAATCGGGGGAGGGAAGATGACCTGACCTCCAGTATCCCACACAAGACCATTTACAGTGGTCAGTCTCCAGCAAAAAGTTACAAGACATACAAGGAAATGAAGTACGGCCCACTCACGGGTGAAAAGCGATCGACAGAAACCACTCCTGAGAAGGCCCAGATGGTAGACTTACCAAACACACACTTTAACATCAGCTACTTTAAATGTGTACAAAGAGAAGAAGGAAGCCTCGTCTAACAAAATAAAAGGCTATCTGAGAATGATGTCCCACCAAGACTATCGATAAATGGACAGAAATTACCTTTAAAAAAAAGCCCAAAACTCACAACGTTATAAATCAGTTATACTCTGGCATAAAATAAAAAGAAAAAAATAAATGATTTAAGCCATTAAAAAAAATACACTCTGCAGTTGAAAAGTATGATAGCTGAAATTCACCGGAAGAGCTAAACAGCAGAATGAACAGGCAGAGGAACCAGCAACCGTGAACTCAAGCCAGCTGAATTATTCAGTCGGAGAAACAGAACAAAAAAATTAAGAAGGGCAATGCCCAGCACCTCGGAGACAAACTCCACGTGGCTAACCCAGAGGGAGCCACGGCGAGACTCGCCACAGTCACGCTGCCAGAAGACAAAGAAAGCAGCGCTCCATCACGTGCATCGGATCCTCAGAGAGACTGACGCTGCCGTCTTGTGAGAAACTGTGGAGGCAGCGGGCAGGGGCGGCACGTTCTTACAACTCGGACTGTCAACCGAGAACTCTGCCTCCAACAGAACAGTCCCTCGAAAACAGAGGAAAGAAAAGGTATGCCCAGGTAAAGAAAAGCTGAGACCTGTCCTTCGAGAAAGACTAAAGAGAGTCCTGCAGGGTGACATGAAGGACGCTAGAGAGGAACGCAAATTTACAGAAGCAGCAAAAGGCGCCAGAAAAGGCAACGACAGGGGAAGTGTGACAGACAGCATGACAGTATCAGTGCAGTTCTGTTTCCGTCCCATCTGATCTAAAAGACAACCAGACAAAGCAAGGATTACGGAGTAAATCAGAAGCTGGGCTCTGTTCCTGAGAGTAGCCCCTCTGAGAGGCTGCAGCAGACAAACTCTCAGGGCCACCCACCCAATCCTGATCCTGGCCTCCTAGCAGTCACACCCCGTGTAGCCCCTTCCCCTGAAGTGTAGGTCAGACCCGGGCCTTGCTTCGAGCCAACAGAATACGGCCAACGTGACAGGGGGTTCATGTCGTGGTGACGTTTCCAAAGACTGTAACTCATCTTGCTACAACACTCTTTTACTCGCTGGCTTTTAAGAATCGAGTGGCCACATGAGAAAGGCCTAAAGCCACCAAACGTGGCCTCCAGCTGGAGTGGCTGTCTTTATACCAAAGCAGACTCCAGAAGGCTTCCCAGGGGGCTCAGGGGTAAAGGATCCGCTACAGTGCAGAAGACACAAGAGACAAGGGTTCAATCCCCAGGTCAGGAAGATCCCCTGGAGGAGGGCATGGCATCCCGCTCCAGTATACTTGCCTGGAGAATCCCATGGACAGTCCCCTGGGGGGCTGTAGTCCTCGCGGGACTGGCGGGTTGCAAAGAGTCAGACACAACTGAACAACTAAATAATATTTCAAAAAAGAGAACATACTAGGGACAATGAAGGTCGTTTCAGGATAATAAATTGGTTAATTAATAACGAGAACATAACATTCAAGCCCCTAATAAGAGAGCTATGGAGGACACGGGGCAAACACTGACAGAACTCCAAGAAGAAACAGATGTACAATTACAGTTGATTTCAACACCCTTCTCCCGGTAAGTGACAGGATGAGAAGACAGGAAATCAGTAAGGATACTGACTTGAACCACAGTATCAACCACGACATGAAACTTCAACAGAACCAGGGAAGGCGTTCATTCCAAGTGTGCACGGAGCACTCACAAAGACCACATTCTGGACCATGAAACAAATCTCGATGAAATGATCCAAGTTGTACACAGAGTATCCTCTGCCCACATGGAATTAAATGAGAAATTAACCACAGGAAGATATCTGGAAAATCGCCAAATATATGGAAAGAGATGACACAATTCTAAATAACTGTGGGTCAAAAAAGAAAAGGGAAATGAGATGGAATTTCACAATGAATGAGAATGCAAACACGCACGTTGGACGTTATGGGATGCCGTGGAGCCAGTGCACGGGGAAACACGCGTAACACTGAAAGCCTGTAGCACAGAAGAGGATGGTCTCACATCAGGACAAATCAAAGCCCTCCACCTCCACTTGAAGGAAAGAGAAACTGAAGAGCAAATTAAACCCAGGCGCGTGGACAGAGGGCAACCACGTGAACCAGTGCCGAGATCAGCGCAACAGAGAACAGGAAAACAAGAGAGAGCGGCCGACACCAAAAGCTGGCGCTTTCAGGAGATGGGTAAAATCAATACCCCTCTTGCCAGAAGATCAGAGGGAAAAAAACAGGATGCCAGTTACTGATCTCCAAAGTGAGAGAGGTAACATTGTCACAGATGCTACAGATGTTTTTTTTAAAGGATAAGGGGTTATCATGAACAATTTTATGCCTGGGAGTTGAAAGACTTAGATTAAACAGACAAATTCCTTGAAAGACACAAGCTCTTTTGAGAAGAGACACCCTGAATATTCTACAACAATTAAGGAAACTGAATTTGCAATTAAGACTCCTGAGGAAAAAACTTCAGACCCAGAGGGGCTGCACTGGTGCATTCTACCAGATTTTAAAGACACCTCTATGAAACACTCCCAGAAAGCGGACGAAGCGGACACGCTCCCCACCTCCGCGGGGCACCGAGGCAGGCGGGGCGGTGGACGCCGGGCCCCTCACCTGTGTTTGTGGCGAGAATGACACTGGCCGCCGCCAGGCTCTCCAGCATGGCGGCCTCCTCCCTGTCCTTCAGCTCCTTCCTCAGCAGCTTGATTTCATCTCGAAAATTACTCTTCTCCCTCTTATCCTGGGTCTTTCTGTTTTTCGCCTACAAAGAAAAGGAAACATAATAATTCTGAGTCAACTTTTTTTATTTATCATCAATTGGTCCGCTTCCCTAAGGTCCTTTGAAGGTGATAAAAAGTCAAAAGTCTTGGGACTTGCCCAGTGGTCCAGGGGCTAGGACTCTGCACGCCCAGTACAGAAGGCCTGGGTTCGATCCCTGGTGGGGGAACACGCCACAGCTAAAGATCCTGTACCTCAACTAAGACCCAGTGCAGCCAAATAAATAAATACATCATATATATATATATATATATATATTTTTTTTTTAAGTCTTTCTTGAAAGAGCAACAGATCCACGTAGGTGACGTCCTGACTGGCCTCAGGGCCCTCAAAGCCACTGTCGGCTGTGCAGGGAGAGGCCGGGGGAGAGCGTGGGCCCCAGAGAACAGTAANCCATGCCCACAATGTTTATGCACTGGTCTGGGCCTTGTGAAAACCCAGGTGCAAGAGATGGGATCCCTGTCCTCAGGGAGCTCAGTGATGAATGGGCAGGAGACTGGAAAACAATTTGAACTCTAGAAGAGTGCTGTTCCCATAGACATCTATGCATGGGACATGGGGGGCTGTTCCACTCCAGGACAAGGGGAGCTTCAGGAGTAACTGCCCAGGGGTGAATCTTGAAAGCTGAGAGGGTTCACCGGGGGGATAAGGAGTGGAAGCTGCTAAGTCACTTCAGTCGTGTCCGACTCTGTGTGACCCCATAGACAGCAGCCCACCATGCTCCCCCATCCCTGGGATTCTCCAGGCAAGAACACTGGAGTGGGTTGCCATTTCCTCCAATGCATGAAAGTGAAAAGTGAAGGGGAATTTTCTCAGTCATGTCCGACTCTTCGCAACCCCGTGGACCGCAGCCTACCGGGCTCCTCTGTCCATGGGATTTTCCAGGCAAGAGTACTGGAGTGGGGTGCCATCGCCTTCTCTGAAGAGGATTCCTATTTCTGGAGATGCTGTTCAGCTGAGAATGTCATGGGCCCTGCACATGCAGTTTTGCAGCATTTGCTCAGGGATGCTACCACGTGCCATCAGCTGTGTCTGCTGAGACTCTTCTGGGCTTTTCCCAAGGTCAGCCTTTGTCCTGTTGTGTCTGAGGTGACGGATGGGGCGTGGAAGAGCCCAAACTAAGACAAGGCGGTCTTTTCAGGCCTGGACCAAATCTGCTATAGTCCTCGTCACTCTCCAGGTGACAGCATGTCAGGGAGTATCTCCATTGGACCCTGGAGCGAGGTTTTCTAAAGGGAAATACCCATGGTAATCAACCCCTGTGGATGGCATGTGGGGAATGGTGGTTAATATCAGCACTCACATGCGTCGATTCAGTGCTTTAAGACCTTTCACACTCACAGGAAAGCATGTCACTTCTCATTTCTTCGAAGAGACCCTGGTGCTGGGAGCAGAGGGCTGTCCTCAGGGACAGGCAGAGCCAGGGCCCTTGGCATCTCCTGTCGCCCTGTCGTAGCCCTCCTGAAACAGAACTGCATCTGCAAGCTAGGTGCAGGGAGCATGACGGTGGGCTTTTCCCGAGCGAGCCCAGCCTTGGCTTGTGTTGAAGGAGTCCTTTGCTCTCTTTCAGTCTGACCTAGATGCTTTAGGGGCCAAACTCTCAGAGATGGAACTGTAGAAACACTCTCCACCCGACCCCTCAATCCATCCATTTGGCCCTTAAATAGGTTTGTGTCTCTGCGTCAGAGCTGGTTGAAATGTTTTGTCTGTTTAGCATTGCCATGGCAACCCTTGGGGCATCTTTTTGGCTTTCAAGTGGTGTGCTGAGCAGAGTTCTGTGTGTGTTTGGAAGGAGAAACATTGCTTGGAGTTCAGCCAGCGGGCTCTGGGTCTGCCAGTGGCTCGCGCCTTGAACCCACTGTACTCCAAGACTCTGGCTCACTTTGGAGCCCAGGAGAGGACGCCGCAGGGGGTGGCTTTCTGTTTTCATCATTATTATTTTAAGTAGTTTGGCTTTGTGTTGTTGATTCAGAGAGGTGCAAAGTTAGCAAAGCTGCGGGTCCTTTCAGGCCCTTTCAGCGGAAAGTCCCAGCCTGCTTTCCCCTCTGGCTCTGGCCTGGGGTCATCTGGGGCCTCCCAGCCCTGCGTTGGCCGCTCACCTCCTCCTGGGCCCTCAGGAGTCCTGCCTTCTTCCCTCAGCCCTTCTAGACCTGGGGCCTGCCTGGGCTTGGGAACCAGACAGGCCACCTTCTGATTCCTTCTCTGCTGTCTGTGGCCTTGAGCTAATTATTTAAACTCTTGCGGCCTCTGTTTCCTGTTCTACAAAGTGGGCTTGATAATAATACGGAAATCATAAAGGTTTTGTGAGGCTGTGAAAGTGATGATAATGATAGTATAGATGACAGTAAGAGATGACAGGAACAATAGTGAAAGTAACCTCTGAGGCCCATCGGGGTGTGTGCAGCGTGCCGGGTGCTGGAGTGCTTCACAAATACCCTCCCAGCAGCTCTCTGGAGTAGATGACCTTGTTGCCCCCATTCTCCTTAGCACCTAGTCAGCGCTCTGTCAAGGGTCAGTCAGGAACTAGGGAACAGAAAACCTTCANGTGTGCCGGGTGCCGGAGTGCTTCACAAATACCCTCCCAGCAGCTCTCTGGAGTAGATGACCTCGTTGCCCCCATTCTCCTTAGCACCTAGTCAGTGCTCTGTCAAGGGTCAGTCAGGAACTAGGGAACAGAAAACCTTCAGAAATCTGAGATCTGCTGGCCTTCTCCTTCCTGACTCACTCACACCCTGGGATTTTGCATACGGTGTGAGCAACTCAAGGGTCACAAAGGCCTCGGGCTCCACAGACCCCACCTTGATGCCCCTGCTGCTTAGGGCACAGGTGTGCTCCTCACCCTGTCCTTTCAGGGGACCCCTGTGGACAAAAGTCAGCACCTAAGTTCCCAAAACAAGAGGAATTTGCCCCTAACTCACTCCAGTTTTCTTGACTGGAGAATTCCGTGGACAGAGGAACCGGGGGGACTGCAGTCCATGGGGTTGCATAGAGTCAGACATGATTGACAAACTAATTTATTTACAGAAGGATAGCACATTGGCTTTCAAACTTCTGTTCCATGAGCAGAACCCCTCCCATTCTCCCCAAAATAAAATGATATGTGGCACCCCACATGTAAAAGTAATAAAAACTGAATGACTGCTTTACACGGGATTAGGCAGCTCAGGGCAGGACCATCACAGATCTCCCTTTGACCTGCCTTTTCCCTCCCCTTCCCCACTCTCACGTTTGCCCCTGAAGCCCTCTTTCAGAAGACCAGCTCCTGAAAATACCTGGCAGGGTATGGTCCATGGGGTTGCAAAGAGTCGGATATGAGGAAGCATCTGAGCATCAGTATTTTTCAAAAAATAGATGTTTTAAGAATGGCCAGCTTTGGGTGAAGGGTTGGTTAAGCAGCGTGGCCCTGGGCCATCCACTTGGCCTCTCAGCACTGCTCTTCCTCCCCCAGGAAATGTGGGGAATAATAACAGCTTTATGATTAGAGGCAATTATTGTTTATATTTTGCACATGGAGATCGAACTTTAAAAGGTTATTTTTTTTTGCCTCAGATCACTCACCTAGGAGGCAGAGTAGGAGTTTGAACCCAAGACTGTTTTGAGAGCCTGTGATGGTCGTTTCTGCAACAGAGGACAAAGAAGGGATGTAACAGTCCCCACCTCCCAGTCCCTGTTCTCCTTGTTCTCACTGGTAGACACTGTAGAACCAGCTGGGTTTAGCCGGGAGTTAGCGAGAAAGCAGGAGAGTATTTCTGGAGAGGACCTGAGTTAACCTGTTGATGGAACTCAAGAGCTGGAAAAAGGGGCAAATGGCCCCCAGAGAAAGGCAGTCTCTTGAGTTGCCCAGGGAGAGCCCTGGCGCCAGGTACCTCCAGCTGTGTCCTCCATGGAGCCTCCTGGGCTAGGGCAAGACTGTCTGCAACAAGATCAGGTTTCCAGCCCCAGTGACCTTGAGCCCTCCCAACAGCTGTCAGAATGCCAGCCACATGCCTGGGGAGTGTCTGAGATCCTTGGGCAGCTGAGTTGCCTCGTCCCTGGGCCATTGGACCTATTTTTACATGGCCCTCAGGCCACACACGTTACAGAACCAAGAAGGAATAAAGAAAAGTCCACAGGTGCCCTAGAACTTAAAGTGGAGGGTTGGAGAGTCCAGGGCAAAGATGAGTGGGAAGTACCCACTGCTTCCTGTCCAAATGGCACAGGCAGTATCACCGTGTTATGGCCAGCATTCTCTTTCAGAGGTGATGGCCATCTCCACGCCTGTCTTTTTCTTGCCCCTTCGGTCACTTCTCTGTTCAAAACCATCATTAGCTCCCCGTGGAACTTTGCGTCCTCTTGAGTACATACTGGAAGGACTGATGTTGAAGTTGAAACTCTAATACTTTGGCCACCTGATGCGAAGAGCTGACTCATTTGAAAAGACTCTGATGCTGGGAAAGGTTGAGGGCAGGAGGAGAAGGGGATGACAGAGGATAAGATGGCACCACTGACTCAATGGACATGAGATGGGTAAACTCCAGGAGTTAGTGATGGACAGGGAGGCCTGGTGTGCTGTAGTCCATGGGGTTGCAAAGAGTCAGACACTAGTGAGTGACTGAACTGATCTGAGTTCACAAAGAAGGGCCTTCACGATCTAGTTACTGGTATCTCCTGCCACTTGGCCACTCAGACTGTATCCTTAGCCACACTACTTGGAGCGCCCCACAGAGGCCATGTCCTCTCATGCATCCCATTTTGATGCAAGATGTCCAGTCTGCCTGGGAGACCTGATGAGTGTCTCACCTGGGTAATGTAACCTTTAATATTCAGGTCAGCTGTTAAGTAACTGAGATAATTAGGTGTCTTTTGCCCCTTGTGTCCCCAGATGTCCGGTACCCACATATGTCATAACTTGCTCTTTGTGGTTCTCGTTGAATTGTCTTCTTAAAGGAGATGCTATGTCTTTCACCTGAGGATCTAAGCATCTATCACTTAAAATACTAGTATATCAGTTTAGTGCAGTTCAGTCGCTCAGTCGTGTCTGACTCTTTGCAACCCCATGAATCGCAGCACGCCAGGCCTCCCTATCCATCACCAACTCCCAGAGTTCACTCAGACTCACATCCATTGAGTCTGTGATGCCATCCAGCCATCTCATCCTCTGTCGTCCCCTTCTCCTCCTGCCCCCAATCCCTCCCAGCATCAGAGTCTTTTCCAATGAGTCAACTCTTTGCATGAGGTGGCCAAAGTACTGGAGTTTGAGCCTTAGCATCATTCCTTCCAGAGAACACCCAGGACTGATCTCCTGACCTGCATACAGATTTCTCAAGAACTCCAGAGTTCAAAAGCATCAATTCTTCGGTGCTCAGCTTTCTTCACAGTCCAACTCTCACATCCATACATGGCCACTGGAAAAAC
>SJYV01018196.1:0-44310 GCA_006410875.1 Neotragus pygmaeus | reverse complement strand
CTCTCCTCTTTCACTTTCATCAAGAGGCTTTTGAGTTCCTCTTCACTTTCTGCCATAAAGGTGGTGTCATCTGCGTATCTGAGGTTATTGATAGTTCTCCCGGCAATCTTGATTACAGCTTGTGCTTCTTCCAGTCCAGCGTTTCTCATGATGTACTCTGCATATAAGTTAAATAAACAGGGTGACAATATACAGCCTTGACATACTCCTTTTCCTATTTGGAACCAGTCTGTTGTTCCATGTCCAGTTCTCTAACTGTTGCTTCCTGACCTGCATACAGATTTTTCAAGAGGCAGGTTAGGTGGTCTGGTATTGCCATCTCTTTCAGAATTTTCCACAGTTTATTGTGATCCACACAGTCAAAGGCTTTGGCATAGTCAATAAAGCAGAAATAGATGTTTTTCTGGAACTCTTGCTTTTTCCATGATCCAGCGGATGTTGGCAATTTGATCTCTGGTTCCTCTGCCTTTTTTAAAACCAGCTTGAACCTCTGGAAGTTCATGGTTCATGTATTGCTGAAGCCTGTCTTGGAGAATTTTGAGCATTACTTTACTAGAATATAGTAGGTGTTTAATAAATGGATGGATGGATAGACAGATGGAAAGACCAAAGAAGGAGCTGGCCTGGATGTGTCTATGGGTTTAGAGAATTATAATACACTGTTATTCTCGTATCATTATCTACTATTGAGCACTGATTTGAGTGTTCACTTGGAAGTTCTTCATTCCATTTAAGAAATGGATATTTAGCACTATTCTAGAACTATCTTTCCTTCTCTTAATTCTTTTCTTCCTTAGTTTATTCAGAAGATCCAAGGACCTTGTAGCTAATTTTTCACTTACTGCATTATTTTATGTTGCTCAAGGTAAGCGTTTTTAGACATCCTTATAACTACCAGAGGTGGTTAACACTGATAATAAAAATGAAGGTAATGACTGTACTTAGTACTTTATATATGTTAATTCACTTTATTCTCATAGCAACCCTATGGAGTGAAGAACATGTCTTGTTCATTCCACTAAAGGGTCTGGAGAACGTAGATTCTGATGCCATTTGCTGTGCTGTGCCAGGGGTCAAGTGTGAGTCATGTTAAAGAAACTTTTGTCCATTTCCCCTCATCCTGTGTAGGCTAGGGTTTCTGCCTTTGTCCCTGGTTCTGTCAGAGTTTTATATTATGATGATTTTATATAATTGTGTTGTTAGTCAGTCGTGTCCTATTCTTTGCAACTGAATGGACTGAAGCTTACCAGGCTCCTCTCTCCATGGAGTGGGTTGCCATTTTCTCCTCCAGGGGATATTCCTGACCCAAGGATGGAACCCAGTCTCCTGCACTGGCAGGTAGATTCTTTACCTTCTGAGCTGCCAGGGAAGCCAATATATTAATAGCAAATACTTATACACGAAAGTGGAACAATGTTCTAGACATTTTCATTATAACTGATTTTTTTAATCTTTATAAAACTCTCTGAGAGCATATACCTTTATTATTTCCATTTTACAGATGAGGAAACTGAGGCAGAAAGAGGTTTAGTAACTTACCTTAGGTCACATAGCTAATAAATGACAAGCTGGGGTTTGAAGCCTGGAAGCCTGACTTTATTCCCTTTAGTCTTATGCTAAGGAAATAGATTGAAGAAGAAAAAAAAAGTGATGTGGAGGTGCAAAAATGAGATTTGTGATGCTATCTCCTTGTATAAGGAAGGGCAGAGTTTGGGGATGTGGCATTCCATCAGAGAAGAAGATTTGGGATGAAGAAGAATAAGCCTGGACCCCAGAATCAGAAAGACCTGGGTCTCACATACTGGGCAGGTGTGCTGGGCAAGTTGCTGAAAATTTGAGTCTTTTCCCTCATCTGTACAAGGCAGATAATTATGGAAGTTGCCTCTAGGGTGGCCAGAGATGAGTGAGAGGTGATAATAAAAGCACCTGGCATCATCCTGTTTCATGAAAAGAGCATGTGAGACTCTCATTCCCTTCCCTGTTTACAAGTCCCATCTTTCCCAACTATTTACTTGTGCATGAAAAAGGTCTTTCCCATTCAAAAAGTAGGTACTGGTGTGGTAGGCTGAACAATGGACCCCCAAAGATGTCTACATTCTAATCCTTGGGACCTGTGAATATGTTCTTTTAAATGATAAAGGGGACTTTGCAGAGGTGATTAAATTATGGATTTCGAGATAGGAGGATTATCCTGGATTAAATGAGCAGGCCCAGTGTGATCACAGGGGTCCTTCCAAGACAGGAGGCAGGAAGGTGAGAGAGATGTGACCATGGAACACAAGCAGGGTCAGAGGAGAGAGAGGAGAAGAGGAGGGGAAAGTGAGAGGCAGGGGGAAGGGCAGAGGGAGAGAATGAATGCGAGAGAGTGAGGCTGGGAGAGCCTGTTGGGCGGACTTTGGAGATGGAAGAATGGGCCATGAGCCAAGAAATGCAGGTGGCCTCCCAAAGCTAAAAAAGACAAAGACGGATTCTCCCCCAGAACCTCCAGCATAAACGCAGCCCTGCTGACTCCTTGAGTTCAACCACTGAAACTGATTCTGGACTTCTGACCTTCCAGAATTTTAAGGTAATAAATATATGTTGTTTTCAGTTATGAAGGTTGAGGCCATTAGTTACAGCAGCAATGAGAAACTAATACACTGTGGGATTGAAACAAAGTGACTTTCTGTATTAGGAAGCTATTCAGGTTTATAGCAGAGGCTCATTTTACCACTATGAGCCTCTTGGTTCCCGAGTTGATTGGAAGTTGCTTCCATTCATGGGACACTTCAGAATGGAGATTTGCACATCTGTGCACTCAGCACAGGTCATTGCAGGAAGGTGTGGGGAGGTGAAGGCCCACATTTAGCCTCGATCACTGTGACTATGTGTGGGCCACCTCAGATACTGGGCTCTCATGGGAAGGGCCAGTGCCATTCCATCTGCTGTTCAGAAGCGGATACATGGTATTCCTGATGCTGAGTAGGTACTATGCTCCACAGCAAGTGTGCGTTTGTCTTGTAGTCAATATGACATTTAAGCATACCTTATGAGAGACATATTTTGTAGGCTTAGGTAATCCCATTAAGCCTTTGTAGTACATATAGTGTGGGTTGTTGTTTTTTTTTTAATCTTTCAGTTCAATGAAAAGTTCCATGTTTGCAGCTAGGTATATTGAAAGTGCTCAGATGATGTCAGATGAGTGAGCTAAACAATAAATGGTCCAGATCTCCGGGAGCTTTCCAGAGAGTGGGATGATGATATCTGTCAAGTTTTAGTATGTGAAATATACTATGAATTTTTAAATGCTATTAAGAAACTTGAGTCGTCCTAGGCCCCTGAATTTTCAAATCCAGTCTTTTCTTTCTCAGCTTTTTCTTTTAACTTTGTTATAAAGGTGGGTGGAAACGACGCCACAACTGGAGGTCCGGCAAAGCCTCTTGTGCCAGGCTGCTCCAGCTTTAGTGAACAAGGAGGTCACCTGGAGAGCTTGCTAAAGCAGCGCTGGGCCCCGCCCCTAGAGTGTCCCATGCAGTAGGTCTGGGTAATTTCCATTTGTAACAAGCCAAGCTCTTGGGTGATGTAAAAAAAGTTCTCTTTGGGGATATGACTGCAGACATGCATTTCAACATCTATCGGTTTGCAAAGTACTTTAAAAATTTAAAAGTTAATCTATCTAAAGATTAATTTTAACTAATTTTTTAAGGAACACTTTGTATTTTTTTTCTTTTTAAAATGTTTTGATATAATTTTTTAACACCAAAAACATTTTGTACTGGGGTATAGCCAATTAACAGTGTTTGGATAGTTTCAGGTGAACAGCGAAGGAACACAGCCATACGTATACATGTATTCATTCTCCCGCAAACTCCCCGCCCATCCAGGCTGCTGCATAACATTGAGCAGAGTTCTATGGGCTGTACAATAGGTCTTTGTTGGTTATCCATTCTAAGTATAGCAAACACTGTGTATTTTCGATTGAGATATAAATGACATGCAATGTCACATTTGTATCAGGTGGACAAACATAATGATTCAGCATTTGTGTATATTGTGACATGATCACCACAGCGAGGTCTAGCTAAATATTTTGAATGAACCAATCAGTTTACTTTTGGAAAGATGAGGATGCATTAGATATCCTCCTGTCTGAGAACAGTGGTGAGTTCTAAATCGGTAAGATCTGAATTGTACACGTGGCTGTGGTCTTGGAGTTTGCAAGTGTCTTCTCTACTTTCCAGCTCCCTTAACCTCTGTGACCCTTGGTTCCTTCCATTGAAAACTCAGGTGATAATCCTTTAGCATGTTGTCCTTAACGGCCTGGCATTAACTTCTTTGAGGGTGGGGACCCTGTCCGTTTACCCATACCATAACGTGGCATCTGCTGGATGCTCAGAGAATATTAACTGAAGAAATTCCCATTACACCTACTTTGAAACTGAGGCATTTCAAATGTCAACATGTGGTGCTTACTGTGGTTAAAGAGCTTAGCAAATGTGAGAATGGGTAGGGAGGGGAGAGCTTCAGATCATCCTGAGCTGAAAGAGAAATTGGATGGTGCTTTATAACCGTGTGGACTGTGCTTTATATAAAAGTCATCTGGCTTCACGCTTAGATCCATCTCCCTGTGCATGTCCTCGTGGGCTTCTTATGTTTCAGCCTAGCCCCGAAGGGGTGTTTTTCCTGTAGTCATCACTGTATTTTGTTTATTTTTCTATGAACCAGAACTTAATGAGAAATTCTTGTTGGCCCTTTGGTAAGGCATAGTTAGCCTGTGGTGCTTGCATTGGGAACTGCTGAGTTGAGGTTCCAGAAGCCCTTTTATAAGAAAAACTAAATGGCTGCCAACAGTTAGATAAAAATCAATATACTTCCAAACAGTGATCTTCCAAGTTTTTTTAGGGGGGAAAAAATTGGCAGTCCTGGACTGATACTCCACAGGCAAAACTTGACTACACCTGGATACCAGCTGCTTCTTTTAGGTATGTATAGAATGCAAGGAGATCAAACCAGTCAATCTGAAAGGAAATCAGTCCTGAATATTTGTTGGAAGGATTAATACTTCAATACTTTGGCCACTTGATTCAAAGAGCCAACTCATTGAAAAAGACCCTGATGCTAGAAAAGATTGAAGGCAAAAGGAGAAGAGGGAGGCAAAGGATGAGATGGTTAGATAGCATCACCGACTCAGTGGACATGAGTTTGAGCAAATTCTGGGAGATAGTGAAGGACAGGGAAGCCTGGCATGCTACAGTCTGTGGGGTCACAAAGAGTCAGACACAACTTAGTGACTAAACAATAGCAACAGGCTGCATTAGCCATACTTCCCACCACTCCCTACTGTCTTATAGCCAGGCTTTTTTACTTAGTTTTTGCCTATCTGCTTCCTGCACACATTTGAGGTTTTTTACCCTCAAACTGTTATGTTCTCATAAGTTCTAATTCCTGATCTTTCTTTAGTTCGGTTCAGTTCAGTCGCTCAGTCGTGTCCGACTCTTTGTGACCCCATGAATCGCAGCATGCCAGGCCTCCCTGTCCATCACCAACTCCCGGAGTTCACTCAGACTCACATCCATCGAGTCGGTGATGCCATCCAGCCATCTCATCCTCTGTCGTCCCCTTTTCCTCGTGCCTCCAATTGCTCCCAGCATCAGAGTCTTTTCCAATGCGTCAACTCTTTGCATGAGGTGATCTTTCTTAGGAGATCTAAACTCTAGCATATGGTGGTTTAAAAAAATCCATTTGGGGAGCATTTTGACATCAAAATAATGCCTGTAATCTTTATATTGATTTAAATAATTCCTGCCCTAGACGATTTCAAAACAGTGTAAAAGAACATCAATATCGTCCACAAAACATGTCCAAAAGGATGTTGGAGAAGTCACTCCCTCCTCTGTGAAGTGCTCTTCATCTTTCTGATGTAAAGATTGGGCTTAGTTTGGATGGATTAATTATTTGCCTATCTTTCTCCAAGAAAATGAATGACAAAACTGGGTGATCATTCTCCTCCTCCGCAGCAATGCTGAACTCTTGTTGTTTCGTTGTTAATGCCCATGTGTATAGACGTCATAGCTTACAAAACATTAAGTGTTCACATTCCAACCCTGCCGTTTAATAACCGTGATTTTAGGAAGGCATTTAAATGCTCTGTGCATGCACTTCCCCATATGAAAAGTGATGATAATACCTACCTTATCTAGTGGTGAAAATCAATTGAAATAATAATGTATGGAGAAGAATCTAGTCCAGTGTTTCATGTTTTCTAAGCGTATAAATATTAGTTTCTTGGGAGGAGTCTATAAGGCTTTCAAGAAAGGGATAATTATCTCCATTTTACTAAAAGGAAAACTGAGGCTTGGGGAAAATAAGTACTTTTGCCCAAAGGGAGCTAGGAACCTCTGAGAAATTTGTGGTTCCTCAGATTTCACCTCTGGTCCCGAGAACTCCTTGACTCGCATCTCCTCCTTTAAAATGTCCTCTTAGTATCAATGCTGTCACGATGCCAGTGATGACCCCGTGGCATGAGTTGGCTTTTCCTGCAGAGTGGATTCCCGCATTGGTGCAAACGTGGGAACAGTCATGTAGAGTTGAGTAAGAGGGCAGAACCTGACCAGAACTTCTTCTGTCTCAGACTTTCCCCTGAAGGAACAGGAAGGCGAGAGGAGAGGGCCTGTGACCTGGGCTTCCCTTCACTATTGTGAAGGATGACTACTGCTCGCCTTCTGTGGGAAGTTTCGAGACGAGGCAACTTGGAATGAAAGTCTTACCCTGTCTGCTTCTCTAAGGGGAGAGTGCAGAAGAAATTCTTAGAACCAGAGCAAAGGGCCTTTGAGGGGTTAGCTTATGGATGCTGTATTTTTTCTGGCTTTGTGTGTATATAAATCAAGATGTATCATCATCAGTCTTAGGAAACTCCTTGGAGAGACAGTTGCAGAGATTTGATTCTGAGTCTCAGAATTTATAGATTCTTTGTCAGTGGCTATAAAGTGATGAATTTTTATGATCACCTGGCAATATAATTTTAGCTTTTAGGGGGAATCATCTTTCTAATATGTTGGTAACAGAGAGAACCATATGAAATAGCCAGTATTTAACCATTTTCTACCTACAAAAATGGCAGTTTTATCTGGTTCAGTTAAATACTTGACAAGAATGGAAATAGTAACAGGTTAGCATTATATGACAAGTTAAGAATTGTCACTATTTCTTCACAGGTGCACTAGCAGTCTTGTAGCCATGGGAAACTTGGAGGATATCCTGTAAAAGAGACCTTCCTTGTCTCATTTGTTCTCTTTCAGTGACTTTGCCCGCACCTCTGACATTCTGGCAGTGGCAGTAAACAGAGTTGAGTTATTTTAAATCTTGATTATATTCTTAATTACTTTTAATCTCATATACTTTTTGATTGGTTGACAAGTAGCTCTTTGCCTTGATCACAGATTTTGAAACTTGAAACTATTGACCAGATCTAGTTTCTTGGTGTACTACTTGCAAAATCTCCCAAATTCTTTATTAATGTTCACGAGGAAGCCATAACAGAAGGCAGTGGCACCTCACTCTAGTACTCTTGCCTGGAAAATCTCATGGACAGAGGAGCCTGGTGGGCTGCAGTCCATGGGGTCGCTAAGAGTCGGACACGACTGAGCAACTTCCCCTTCACTTCTCACTTTCATGCATTGGAGAAGGAAATGGCAACCCACTCCAGTATTCTTGCCTGGAGAGTCCCAGGGATGGAGGAGCCTGGTGGGCTGCCGTCTATGGAGTCACACAGAGTCGGCCACAACTGAAGCGACTTAGCAGCAGCAGCAGCAGCAGGAAGCCATGACAGCTTGTGAATAAAAAAATGGATTTAAGTGTAATGTATGTGAAAGGTCCTAGTATTATGCCTGGCATGTGATAATAGTATTATCACATGCAGCATCTGAAAATTGGAGTGGGCACAATGGTGTTTTTTGTTTTGTTTTTTGCCACACCTCACGGCTGTTGGAATCTTATTCCCCAACCAGGGATTGAACCCAGACCCTCACAGTGAAAGCACAGAGTCCTAACCACTGAATTGCAAGGAAATCCCCAAATATGCCATTTCTTTTTTCTCTTAATGGCGATATTTTAGTTACATCTTCCGCAGAAATTAACACTACAGGTGATATGTATTGAAACAAGGAGAGCATAACAGAGCCTTTGGCTTCCCTTCCTTCCAGCCTTCAGCACAGTGAGAGTGCAAAGTCTTGCAGGATTCTGAATTGAGTATTAAAGCATTTAAATGTATCTGCTTGGCTTTGCTTCCCTGGTTATCTATGCTACCAGGATACATCTTGCACTCAGTTATTAATATGTCGTGCTATCCTGGGAACTGCAGGGCAGGAATCCATGGATCAGCTTTGTTGCTGTTTGTGTCTGGCTCTTTCGCAGCCCGTTGACTGTAGCCTGTCTGTCTCCTCTATCCATGGAACTTTTCTGGGCAAGATTACTGGAGTGGGTTGCTATTTCCTCCTCCAGGGGATCTTCCTGACCCAGGGATAGAACCTGTGTCTCTGCATCTCTTGCATTGTCCTCCTCTTTACCACTGAGCCACTGAGGAAGCCCAGTCCATGGGTCAGATACTCATGAACAACCCACAAGGACCATAAACAATGACCACTGGCAGGTTGGCTGAGCCACAAAACTGAGTTTTTCAGGTTAGTGTGAGGGAACTGGTCCCCAACCTGGCCTTCATCTACAAATTAATTATCCCATTACTCTGTTCTTTTGTATGTGTTGGCTTTGTGGGTGATATGATAGATTCTAGCGGTACCTCCACAGCTGAGGATTTGCTGCTCTCTTAGGGTATATCAAAGACCTACTGTTTGGCTTTGTTTTGCATTTATGGTCTGCCTCTTGAAGACTTTGTGGTGTCTTATAAGTTTAAGCATGGGAATATGACAAAAATTGGAGAAGGCAGTGGCAACCCACTCCAGTATTCTTGCCTGGAAAATTCCATGGACAGAGGAGCCTGGCAGGCTACATCCACGGAGTCACAAAGAGTCAGACACGACTGAGTGCATACACAGACATACACAACACATGAATGACAAAAATGCAGAAAGATCCCAGGCTTTCTAGAAGAAGCCCAGAGGTTCAGTGACAGACTTCCGAGCAGGTGAGCTAATAGGTCTAAATTAGCCTGTATCACTTCGTTTAGTGGGCGTGATATTTGCTTAACGGCTGCTCTTGGGAAGCTGTCTTTTCCAGAAAGGAAGGACCACACTGTCTCATCACCACTGTTTTGCCCTTTCCCTGGAGCAGGGCCTGGGAGAGAGTAAATACTCAGTCATCACTTTTCCAGGAATGAATGGAGGCTGCCAGGTTCAAGTTTGTCCCTGGGTGAAATTCTCCAATAAGTACTGCTCTTCCGCATTTATTTAAGAGGCAGCCATGGGGTATAGAAGTTGGAATCTAAGTCTGTATCCTTCTCTGTAGGTAAATTCAAATTTTTATGCAAAAAAATAATTGACTCTTCTTCACAAACTACTTGTGTAAGGCTTAGGGCTTTTCATATAGCTTATTAACAGAGGAGTCTTTGACCTGAGAACTTTTTTGGATAGAAAACACTGATTCCAACAGGGTCAAAGTGAATTTTTGCTTCAAGGAGCCCATTCGTAGAGAGGCTACACTGTCATATAATTTCACAGATCTCAGAATGTCTCACAACCCCAAATGATTTTTCTCTTTCAGAAGATGCCTTGAGTGTCTAGTACTCTGCCATTATGGGATTGTATAAACAGCATTTTTAAAGGTCTGTGTAACGTCAATTCAGTTCAGTCGCTTAGTTGTGTCCGACTCTTTGTGACCCCATGGACTGCAGCATGCCAGGCTTCCCTGTCCTTCACTGTCTCCCAGAGCTTACTCAAGCTCTTGTCCAGTGAGTCAGTGATGCCATCCAACCATCTCATCCTCTGTCATCCCCTTCTCCTGCCTTTAATTTCCCAGCATCAGAGTCTTTTCCAGTGAGTCAGTTCTTCCCATCAGGTGGCCAAAGT
This sequence comes from Neotragus pygmaeus, assembly GCA_006410875.1. Lineage (NCBI taxonomy): Eukaryota > Metazoa > Chordata > Mammalia > Artiodactyla > Bovidae > Neotragus > Neotragus pygmaeus. The sequence continues at coordinate 34,312 of SJYV01018196.1, read as the reverse complement.
ATTGGAATTTCAGCTTCAGCGTCAGACAGAATGAAAACCACAATCAAAGAAAACTAATCAAACTGATCACATGGACCACAGTCTTGTCTGACTCAATGAAACTATGAGCCATGCCGTGTAGGGCCACCCAAGACGAGCGGGTCATAGTGGAGAGTTCTGACAAATAAGGTCCACTGGAGAAAGGAATGGCAACCCCCTTCAGTATTCTTGCCTTGAGAACCCCATGAACACTATGGAAGGTACCAGACCCTTGACTTATGTCAGCCCATGGACTCAACAGTACTGCTACGAGACAGTTATTTATATCAGCATTCCTGTGCTACAGATGATGACTTTGAGACTTGACGCAGTTAACCGTTTTCTTAGGTTTTTAAGAGTAGTTTCTCAGGGAACTCGAATCTAGTGTAGAGTTCAAAATATGTATCAATAGATCCTGTCCCCTAGTAATTATGATGGAATGCAAGTACCTCCAGGAGAGGGGACTGGTGAGAGGATAGTAGCAGACCCTTCTGTCTTGACGAAAGCATCTTTGTTAAGAGACAGTTACACATCAGGTGATAGAGAGGAAATCCCAGGAGGAGGAATAGAAAGCAGACCAAATAAGCTTGTCTAATTCTCTTTGTTTTGCCAGAGGCCAACTCCAGACATGGCACTGGACATGTATGATCTGAGCACTGTTGCCAAGCGACAGTCATATCAGAAGTGACAACACGCTAACAGAAACTGCCAGTTATTGGGTACCTACTGAGTACCACATACACATATCCTCTCATATAATCACCGCCACCACCCTGTGTGATCGGTGTAATGCCCATTTTACAGATCAGGTCATTGAGGTTAAATTGCTGATGATCGTAATTCAGTAAATGGCAGAATCAGGATTTGAACCCAGATTTGTCTGACCCCAAAGCTTGTGATACCACTCTCATGGCAGAAAGTGAAGAGAAATTAAAGAGCCTCTTGATGCAGGTGAAAGAGGGGAGTGAAAAAGCTGGCTCAAAGCTCAACATGCAATAAACTAAGATCATGGCATCCAGTCCCATCTCTTCATGGCAAATAGATGGGGAAAAAGTGTAAGCAGTGGCATATTTTATTTTCTTGGGCTCCAAAATCACTGCAGATGGTGACTGGAGCCATGTAATTAAAAGATGGTTGCTCCTTGGAAGAAAAGCTATAACAAACCTAGATAACATATTAAAAAGCAGAGACATCACTTTGCCGACAAGATCCCTATTGTCAAAACTATGGTTTTTCCAGTGATCATGCGTGGATATAAGAGTCGGTCCATAAAGAAGTCTGAGCACTGAAGAATTGATGCTTTTGAATTGTGGAGCTGGAGAAGACTCTTGAGAGTCCATTGGACAGCACAGAGATCACACCTGTGATCAAATCCTAAAGGAAATTAACCCTGAATACTCATTGAAAGGACTGATGCTAAAACTGAAGCTCCAATACTTTGGCCACCTAATGTGAAGAGCTGACTCATTGGGAAAAACCCTGATGCTGGGAAAGACTGGGGGCAGGAGGAGAAGGGGACGACAGGATGAGATGGCTGGATGGCATCGCTGACTCAATGGACATGAGTCTGAGCTAACTCCAGGAGATAGTGAAGGACAGGGAGGCCTGGTGTGCTGCAGTTCATGGGGTCACAAAGAGTCAGACATGACTTGGAGACTGAAAAACAACAACAAAGCCTTTTTTTTTTTCCTATAATTATTGCTCCTTAACCCCTCATCACTCTCCTTTTAGCATCTGTGTCAGCTCTTGATGGAGACCTCCACTTGGACTAATCCCTTTGGGGAGTGCTAGGAAGTTAGGGATCATTTCTCTGCATTGTAGCAGAAGAAATGATGTGCAGAATGCCTTCCTGAAGGAATACACACAGAGGCATCCTCTGGGCCTCTCCCATGATATTAACCCCCCAGGGTGCTTTCGCCCTCAGGAGGACCACTGAGTCTGGAAGCAGACACACTCCGGAGCTCAACTCTAAGCATCTGATCTGGGGCCTCCAGAACGAGGGCTGACTTGGAGAGCTTAGCCATGGCACCCCTTCCAGGCCTCTGTCTTTGTTTCAAGGGAAAAATCGAGAAGTCAGAAAATAACCAGGCAATGAAACAATTCTAGGCAGTTGGAAGCAAACAGAAAAAAGATAGCTACTGGAGGAATTTGAGATTCTTGCTTTCTATTTTCTTCTCTACAGAGTTTTTTTTTCCGTATCCATATGGACTTACCCGTTTGCTGTAATAGCAGAGAGGCTCCTATAAAATCTTGTTAAAAAGGAATTCTTGACAACATCTTAGAAAGCCCAAGTTATAAATATCTTAAAAGATAAGGAGGATACCATTGCCAAATTAAAGGAAGCAACTGGGCAAGGCATTAAAGCAGCAGAGAAACAGTCTGACAGAAACACTCAAGCCCCATCCAGCGCCCGAGTCCCTCATTCTGAAGCTTTCTCTTTCAAAGCCACCAAGAGAGCTAGAGATGAATTTCTGAAAGCTTTGAAGCTTGAATGGCCAGAGCTGGCACAGCAGGTATGGAGCACTGTGGCCAAAGATGGCTGTGTGTCTGCCAAGCATGTAGCAGCATGTGGGGCTTACGAGGGAGATACTCCTGAATGTTTCCCACCTGGGAGAATCGGAAGCACGGGCACACCTCCCTCCTTTCTGGGGTTCCCTTCTGAAATTAGAACTGCTTTGTCTGGGCCCTGCTGCCGTGTCCTGCAGCGGCGTGCACCCCCAGGACCACGCTGTGGCCCGTGACCATGTGACCGTTTGAGGTGGCCGAACACTGACATAGATGGGGAAAAATGTTAGACTGGGCAATCACGCATCAGGTCGTGCTCCCGAGGAACGCAGAGCAAAAAGACAGCACTGGTGAGGCATTCAGGAGCGCAGTTCCCCCAGAGTACTTTTGGGTTCGGTTTCATGGTTGGATTTCTTTTATTTTCTTCCTTCTATTTTTGTTTTTGGAAACTGGCAAGGGGAAGGAGTGTCAGGAGAGCATGGAGGCCTGGTAGACAGGAAACAGACCTTCCCAGTAAATGTGACCACAGGCGCGGCCCTGCCCTTCCCACCCCTCCCCATCTTGGTGCCCAGTCCGGATGTCACTGGAGCCCCACCTTGAAGGCACTGCTTGATCCATCCCTGACACAGCACAGCTCATCCATCCTGAAGCTTTCAGACCAGCCTGGGAGGGCTTGGCCTGGCTGCTGTTGCCATGGTAATGGAGTGCCAAGGNCATCCCCTTCTCCTGCCTTTAATTTCCCAGCATCAGAGTCTTTTCCAGTGAGTCAGTTCTTCCCATCAGGTGGCCAAAGTATTGGAATTTCAGCTTCAGCGTCAGACAGAATGAAAACCACAATCAAAGAAAACTAATCAAACTGATCACATGGACCACAGTCTTGTCTGACTCAATGAAACTATGAGCCATGCCGTGTAGGGCCACCCAAGACGAGCGGGTCATAGTGGAGAGTTCTGACAAATAAGGTCGACTGGAGAAAGGAATGGCAACCCCCTTCAGTATTCTTGCCTTGAGAACCCCATGAACACTATGGAAGGTACCAGACCCTTGACTTATGTCAGCCCATGGACTCAACAGTACTGCTACGAGACAGTTATTTATATCAGCATTCCTGTGCTACAGATGATGACTTTGAGACTTGACGCAGTTAACCGTTTTCTTAGGTTTTTAAGAGTAGTTTCTCAGGGAACTCGAATCTAGTGTAGAGTTCAAAATATGTATCAATAGATCCTGTCCCCTAGTAATTATGATGGAATGCAAGTACCTCCAGGAGAGGGGACTGGTGAGAGGATAGTAGCAGACCCTTCTGTCTTGACGAAAGCATCTTTGTTAAGAGACAGTTACACATCAGGTGATAGAGAGGAAATCCCAGGAGGAGGAATAGAAAGCAGACCAAATAAGCTTGTCTAATTCTCTTTGTTTTGCCAGAGGCCAACTCCAGACATGGCACTGGACATGTATGATCTGAGCACTGTTGCCAAGCGACAGTCATATCAGAAGTGACAACACGCTAACAGAAACTGCCAGTTATTGGGTACCTACTGAGTACCACATACACATATCCTCTCATATAATCACCGCCACCACCCTGTGTGATCGGTGTAATGCCCATTTTACAGATCAGGTCATTGAGGTTAAATTGCTGATGATCGTAATTCAGTAAATGGCAGAATCAGGATTTGAACCCAGATTTGTCTGACCCCAAAGCTTGTGATACCACTCTCATGGCAGAAAGTGAAGAGAAATTAAAGAGCCTCTTGATGCAGGTGAAAGAGGGGAGTGAAAAAGCTGGCTCAAAGCTCAACATGCAATAAACTAAGATCATGGCATCCAGTCCCATCTCTTCATGGCAAATAGATGGGGAAAAAGTGTAAGCAGTGGCATATTTTATTTTCTTGGGCTCCAAAATCACTGCAGATGGTGACTGGAGCCATGTAATTAAAAGATGGTTGCTCCTTGGAAGAAAAGCTATAACAAACTAGATAACATATTAAAAAGCAGAGACATCACTTTGCCGACAAGATCCCTATTGTCAAAACTATGGTTTTTCCAGTGATCATGCGTGGATATAAGAGTCGGTCCATAAAGAAGTCTGAGCACTGAAGAATTGATGCTTTTGAATTGTGGAGCTGGAGAAGACTCTTGAGAGTCCATTGGACAGCACAGAGATCACACCTGTGATCAAATCCTAAAGGAAATTAACCCTGAATACTCATTGGAAGGACTGATGCTAAAACTGAAGCTCCAATACTTTGGCCACCTAATGTGAAGAGCTGACTCATTGGGAAAAACCCTGATGCTGGGAAAGACTGGGGGCAGGAGGAGAAGGGGACGACAGGATGAGATGGCTGGATGGCATCGCTGACTGAATGGACATGAGTCTGAGCTAACTCCAGGAGATAGTGAAGGACAGGGAGGCCTGGTGTGCTGCAGTTCATGGGGTCACAAAGAGTCAGACATGACTTGGAGACTGAAAAACAACAACAAAGCCTTTTTTTTTTTCCTATAATTATTGCTCCTTAACCCCTCATCACTCTCCTTTTAGCATCTGTGTCAGCTCTTGATGGAGACCTCCACTTGGACTAATCCCTTTGGGGAGTGCTAGGAAGTTAGGGATCATTTCTCTGCATTGTAGCAGAAGAAATGATGTGCAGAATGCCTTCCTGAAGGAATACACACAGAGGCATCCTCTGGGCCTCTCCCATGATATTAACCCCCCAGGGTGCTTTCGCCCTCAGGAGGACCACTGAGTCTGGAAGCAGACACACTCCGGAGCTCAACTCTAAGCATCTGATCTGGGGCCTCCAGAACGAGGGCTGACTTGGAGAGCTTAGCCATGGCACCCCTTCCAGGCCTCTGTCTTTGTTTCAAGGGAAAAATCGAGAAGTCAGAAAATAACCAGGCAATGAAACAATTCTAGGCAGTTGGAAGCAAACAGAAAAAAGATAGCTACTGGAGGAATTTGAGATTCTTGCTTTCTATTTTCTTCTCTACAGAGTTTTTTTTTCCGTATCCATATGGACTTACCCGTTTGCTGTAATAGCAGAGAGGCTCCTATAAAATCTTGTTAAAAAGGAATTCTTGACAACATCTTAGAAAGCCCAAGTTATAAATATCTTAAAAGATAAGGAGGATACCATTGCCAAATTAAAGGAAGCAACTGGGCAAGGCATTAAAGCAGCAGAGAAACAGTCTGACAGAAACACTCAAGCCCCATCCAGCGCCCGAGTCCCTCATTCTGAAGCTTTCTCTTTCAAAGCCACCAAGAGAGCTAGAGATGAATTTCTGAAAGCTTTGAAGCTTGAATGGCCAGAGCTGGCACAGCAGGTATGGAGCACTGTGGCCAAAGATGGCTGTGTGTCTGCCAAGCATGTAGCAGCATGTGGGGCTTACGAGGGAGATACTCCTGAATGTTTCCCACCTGGGAGAATCGGAAGCACGGGCACACCTCCCTCCTTTCTGGGGTTCCCTTCTGAAATTAGAACTGCTTTGTCTGGGCCCTGCTGCCGTGTCCTGCAGCGGCGTGCACCCCCAGGACCACGCTGTGGCCCGTGACCATGTGACCGTTTGAGGTGGCCGAACACTGACATAGATGGGGAAAAATGTTAGACTGGGCAATCACGCATCAGGTCGTGCTCCCGAGGAACGCAGAGCAAAAAGACAGCACTGGTGAGGCATTCAGGAGCGCAGTTCCCCCAGAGTACTTTTGGGTTCGGTTTCATGGTTGGATTTCTTTTATTTTCTTCCTTCTATTTTTGTTTTTGGAAACTGGCAAGGGGAAGGAGTGTCAGGAGAGCATGGAGGCCTGGTAGACAGGAAACAGACCTTCCCAGTAAATGTGACCACAGGCGCGGCCCTGCCCTTCCCACCCCTCCCCATCTTGGTGCCCAGTCCGGATGTCACTGGAGCCCCACCTTGAAGGCACTGCTTGATCCATCCCTGACACAGCACAGCTCATCCATCCTGAAGCTTTCAGACCAGCCTGGGAGGGCTTGGCCTGGCTGCTGTTGCCATGGTAATGGAGTGCCAAGGCTTCCCTAAGAACAAGAAGGACCCTTGCCTTCTCTCCATTTCTGCTTCCGTTCCTGAGGGTGGGCCAGTGCCCTGCTTTTGCTCTGGGTCCTGTCTCTCTGCTCTCCGTTGCTCCCTGGCCTCTAGCCATTTTGACTTTCTTTTGGTTCCCAGAATGTGCGAGGCCGCATCCTGCGTGAAACCTGTGATGGGGGTGTTCTTCTCTTCCCACTGTCAGTACTTGGCTCACTCTTACGTCTCAGCTCAAATTTCCCTGCAACAAACATCTTGAGTACGTACAATGCGCCCTGTGCTCTTCTGGGTGCTTGGGGTTACGTCAGTGAAGAGAACAAAAGCCTTATTTCTGTGGACCAACTTTTATCTCTTCCTTGAATTCTCACCTGACCACCACCACCCCCATCCTTCCAGGCTTGATCAAGTCCTTTAGTACATGACAGATGCTATCGGTGTTCTGTTTATTTAATGCCAATTTCCCGACATTAGACTGTGGATTCTACAAGGTCAGGAATTATGTCTCTTAATTCACCACTGTATACCCAGTACCAACACACTGCCTAACACCCTGAAGGTGCTCAGTAGATATGGGTGAAGAAATGGATAAATACATAATTGTTTGTATTGACAAGTAGCAGTATCAGCTGTGAGGATCACACATACTTCTGGAAGGAAGTTGTTTGTGCTAAAAGGCTCAAGAAGAAGCTATACAGTGCTTTTCAAGTCCTTAGAACGTACACGTTCTTGTTCAGCCTTGTCTGAGATCCAGGTGTCCCACTACCTGAGCTCTAGGCATTTCATGGTTGTTGTTTTTTTTTTTAATGACTATGATCAAGCCTGACTCGAAAGCAGCATCTGTTTGCCTCCCTTGTCAATTTCATCTTCTCAAGATGGAGACCTCCAAGGGGCTTGGTGAGAAACGGAACTCATCAAAACTAGCCCCCCATTTACTTGGTCTGCCTGTAACCCGACCTTCCCCTGGGCTGTGGTAGAGAGGGTCTTCATCTGGATTAATCAGTTTCATGCACTTTGCAATCAGCTATGCTGGTATTCAGAGTGAAATGCTACCATGACAACTGGCACAACAGATGGTATTTGATCAGTCTCTAAGCTACAGAGGAGATACACAGCAGTGCTTCTGAAGTTTGCATATTTTACATTATCATGAGACCCAGTCCGGCCTTAACCATGACTGAAATGTAAAGTTTTCCATTTGCCTGCCAGCACCCTCCCTTCTCTTTCCAGTTGTTTGCCATTTGTTTTGATTTTCCTTGCTCTCTGCCTGGGCTGGATGTAGATGTATTTCTGGTTGTGGGAGAGCTAGGCTACAGCGTACTTGGTCCATGGAAGTTGCCCTGCAGGTCTAATGTTTAGAGACTGTTGAGAAGCTATTCAACTATGAGATGGAGATTCTGGCTGAGAGTGGGGGGAAAGGCTTAAAATTGCCAGCCTTTCTCTCTCGGATGTTCATGGACCACACAGGGTGGAGGCCACTTATGGCCCCAAAGCAAGGGAAACCCTGGGAAGTGCATCTAGGTCTCAGTTTGTCCCCTTACTCTGCCCTCTCTTTCATCCAGCTCCTTTCTCCTCCCAGGGTCTCTGGTGTTGTGGCCCCATTTCTCAGCTTCCTGCCTCCACCCGAGCTAGCATTACAAACTCCAGGAGCTTGATCCCAGAGCTCTTGGACCCATTTCTATAGCAACAGCTACAGCAGCCTTCTCACCCAGTGCCCCTCCCCACCCCCTCAGCAACACTGGAATGTCAGACTTTACACAGATATTTTTTTCATCTAATTTTGGAAAGCAGTTTATATTGGCTGCTATGTGTTAATGAACAACTTCAGTTCTATTTACATACTTTGCTGGTGAAGAGTCTTTTCCTTTGCTCTGCCTCTCAACTTTAACAGGATCTGCATCCCGCACTCAATGTCTGGATCCCGTATGAGCCACGAGCCTCTTTAAAGATGGGCACCTCACTGTGCTGTGATGGGAACCCCAGGGGCTGCCACTGGCCAGTCCCCTCCAGGGATGATGTGGTGGGAGTGTGCAGTCTCAGTCATGCAGGAGGCTGGGCTGTTTACCTGAACAGTGTTTATAAGAAAACCTTAAGGTGATTTTGAATCACAAGATAGCCTGGATCAAAGAAACAGTCTCCCCTTCAGATCTCATTCCAAGTGAAGCGGGAGGTTGGAATCCACATCTGACCTTGCTCCCCAACCCCTTGCCCTTCCTGGGGTACAGATGAAAAGAGTATGGGTCTCTGCCGCCTTGTCAGGCATTAGTTTTAACCTTAATGGAACATTATTAAAGAATGGATTTGAAACTTGAGGAATGTGTTCTGAACTCCTCCTGTGAGAAGAGAATTCATGGTAGAGGGGGAAAAAAAATTGAGGGTGCTTGATGGGCTTATGAACCGTCTTTTAAATGATGAACTAAGTTCTTATTTTTAGGTTTTATGTTTTCTGGGAGTGCAGCTCAGCCATCTGGATAGTGTTCCCGTTTCATCTCCTCTTTAGAAGCATTCCTGGGGCCTCCTCTCTTCACCTAATGGAAGGAGATCCTAATGTTTCCCTTGTTTATTAGAGGCTCTGATTCTCCTGGAAACAGAGGGGAGTCGGGGTGTGTATGGACCCTAAAGAGGAGGATTGTGTAAATGTGGACTCCTGAACTGGGAGGAGAACTCTGCACGAACACCAGCAAAAGAATGGAGCGTAGTACCTGGCACAGAGCAGACATCACATCATTACCTTGACTGAATGAGTGAATAAAAGAATCATCTCAGATTTCTCACCCTTGGCACTGCTGACATGTGGGGTTGGATAATTCTTTATTGGGAGGGATCTGTGTTAGTAGCATCCTTAGCCTCTGAACACTAGAAGTCAGTTCCCTTCAGGGTTATGACAACCCTGAATGTGACCAGATGTGGCCAGATGCCCCCCTGGGGTGGGGAAGGTTGCACAAAATCCTCTTTTCCTAGTCTCCTTCACTCAGCGAAAAACTACTGATCAAAATTATGAAATTCGTAGACAGAGTGATAGGACTGTAAAAAAAAAAGAGAGAGAGAGAGAGAGATGAAGTATTCTAGGTAACCCATGTATATTATTCCTCCCCTTAACAGAGTTTAACATTTAAAAAGAAAACCCGTGGATCAATTGAAATCTACCAAGGCTAGCCTTGCAAAAAGGAATTGCCACGGACTTTCAGTGATGACACATGTGTCGAATGCTCCGTACACGTGCTCCTTGGGGGGAAGTTCTGTAGGATTGCCGTGTTGTAGTAGAGCAGAGCTTTTCCTGACTGGCTTGGTGGGTGTCCTTTTTCGTGTGTTCAGTGTTGCCCTGCCACAGTATTGGTGAAAAAACCCTTAAACCTACCCATCTCAGTCCACCCACGTGACACCTCCCAGGATAAATAACAAAAACACTATTTTTGATTTTGCATTATCAGGTTCAGGGGTGGTCAGCCTTTTCTGCTGCTCATTTTCCATGGGGACAGGATTGCCAAAGCCTCCTTTCTGAGCTGTGCACCATGAGATATTAAAAGAAGTAGGTTTGGGTCCTGTATAGCACAGGGAACTGTATTCGGTGTTCCTGTGATAAACTATAAGAAAAAGAATATGGAAAAGAATGTATGTATAACTAAATCATTTTGCTGTACAGATTAACACAACTTTGTAAATCGACTATACCTCAATAAAATTAAAAAAATAAACACACACCCAAAAAAGCGGATAGGATTATAGGAAGAGACAAGTGGTAGCAGGAGAATTTTATAATTTTACCATGATTTCAATATTAGTACCTTTGTATGGAGGCAAAAAATCCTTTTGAGTGGTTTTGACCTGTTACCACTGTATGCAGTAGCATGAATTCTCAAAAGCAGGGTTTTATAATAGAGTGCAGTCACATCTAGAGAGAGGATTTTTATTACACTTCTACATGGAAGCTGGCTGCTCTAAACACCTTGCACAGGATCCTCCCAGCCATTCTCTTCCTTCTTTGACAGCACCATCCCCCCAACTTCCCTCCAAGATGGTAGCACCTGAATTGTCACTGTTGGCCATCCTGCACCGGAAAGAAGAAAGGCGCGCTTAAAGCCATCTCATTTTTCCTCCTGCTTTGTAAGATACGACTTTCTGCCATGGTGGCAGGCAAAACCCATAGCATCAGCATTTATTTTATCTGTGGGAAATTGCATTCTACCCCTTTTCCTAGAGATGAAAGAATGCCTCCCACATGAAGACCCTGGAAGCTGGGAAAGAGATGGGAACCTGAGCTTTAAAAAAAAAAAAATGTAAGGATGGAGCAGTTTCTTTTTCAGTGGATGCAGTTTTATTCAGGTGTCCCCAGGCTTAACATGTTTAGAAGCTGCGAAGACTGAGAGCAGAGAATGCCAGACTTCAGGGGCGGGTGGACATGAACTTTAAGAAGACTGCCTTGGAGCCAGACTGTACTCAAATGAGAGCTCATAAAATGGAGACACTTTACTCTATGGCTACGAAGGAGCCATCAGGATGTTGCTTGGGGGAGGAGAGGAGAATGGTCACAAGCACACTGTGATAGTCATTTATGGGTTCAGAACAAACCCCTTGGGTCAAATACTGGTTTGAGCTCATAAGCANCTAACTTGAGGACGCATTTACCATCCCTCCGGAAGCCTCCCACCCACTGGCCATCACTCCCCCTCACCCGTCCCCAGCCCTGGGCAACCAATAATCTACCTTCTGGATTTACCCATTCTGAACTTTCATATAAATGAAATCATAACGATAAATCAATTCTATAACCAACTCTGAGGATTCTCATATCTATTTCACACTTCTAAAAAATGAGGTTCAGAGAATTTGGGAGGGGAAGGGAGACCCGCAGCTGTGAGAGCCATGCGCGGTGATGATCCCTGCCTCCCTGCTCGGACAGCTCAGCCTCAGCTCATAACGTGCAATGTCCTCTGTTGACCAAGACAGGGGAGAGCGTAACACAGTTTTCGGGATATTTACCTTCACACTAGGCTTTCAAGTAGGTTTTATTTTTCTGAAAAGGGTAATGTTAGCCATGACCCAGAGCCTAAGACAGGCCCCACTTGGGTTTCACCAGCTGTGGGTCACTGGTGGTCACCTTTCTGCAAGTCTATGGCACAAGCATGAGTAAGGTAATGTTTCAAGTGACAAAACCGTAAATGCTTATAAAGAACAACTTGCAGTTTTTTCAGCTTCTATTTTTCATCAAGGAAAGCTTTCTGACAGTACAATCCCCATGGCTACCCACTGGTGTGTTCCATAGAGAGGAAGAACAGGGGAGACAGATGGGTAATGCTGCCTCAAAACAAAGAGAAAACGAGCCACAGAACTTTCCCCGTGTGAACTGAAGTCAGAAATGTCAACATTCCAGCTGTGGCCAGCATAACACATGTCTTCTCTGCTCTCTGAAATTCGAATCTTGTTCCTTAGCAAACCTCAAATGATAGACTGCCTTCCAAGAAGAACTGGATGAGATTACGAAAACTAGGATGAATGACAAATCAAACACCTTAACTTGGCTTAAATGACTGATAGGTCTCATTTTTCATGTTTGCTACATTACCTAACAGACAGTGAAAATTTAACTGGATACCCTAAGCAGCTCTTTAAAAAATATGCCTCTGTAAATTGTTCACTGGCAATTTTCTTGCTCAACAAATGACCTTCAATAATCATTGTATTCTCCTAGGCTCCACAGATTTGTTAGGCCTAAATAGTGACTTCAGAGTGTTGTAACATCTCGTTTCATTGTTTTATGAGCTANTGCCTCTGTAAATTGTTCACTGGCAATTTTCTTGCTCAACAAATGACCTTCAATAATCATTGTATTCTCCTAGGCTCCACAGATTTGTTAGGCCTAAATAGTGACTTCAGAGTGTTGTAACATCTCGTTTCATTGTTTTATGAGCTATGATCAGAGAAACAAGGTCTATACTCATCTTAAATCTTACAGGGAGGTTTTTTAATGTCAGCCTTTATAAGGCCCTCCCTAAAATAATTATCCATTCTGCTAGAAAACCAATCTCTAGTACTTTGGTAAACGTATTTACATTATTTCAAAAGTAAATAGCTCTCACAGTTGAAAGTTAATGACTGCGTGTCCTGGGTGCTGTAAGTCAGCGTGATACGAGGAAGGTACGCCACACGGCAGTCACTCTGCATCAAAGTGGCTAGTCTGGCAGTGGCAAGTCTCTTAGAAGTAATTTATTCCTAAAATGGAATAAAACGCTACTGTAATTTTTACTCTGGTTAAAATAAACGTGCTAATAAAAACCTGAGGATGAGCTATAATTAAGAGTTCTATGAAATGTGCTGCCATGTGTGATATGAGGATGGTACACTATCAATTCCTCACGTTTGGTCTGCTGCTAAGATGTTCATCAAGTGGCGTGATGATCTTCATCTGAGACAGGTGAACTCTGCCGGCCTCGTCTCCCTTCCGGCACTCCAAGTAATTACCTTCTCCCTGCTTCAGTATCACCAGGACGTCCCCACGCTGTAAGGTACAATACCACTCTCTGAAGCAATTATTATTTAATAAAACATTATTACTTTTCCACATTTTAATCTTTGGAGCCTAAAGCATTTAATAATGTGTAAAACAGTAACAGAGGCCACCAAATTTTTTAAAAAACGTGTCAGTAAAGAAGGAGCTCTACTTTACCTTACAAGAAAGTTCTCCAGGGTTTTGCGGGATGACATCTTCATTGGCAATTCCATGAGGCACAGACAGCTTGAACATAAACCAATATAAAGGATTATTCATAATCAAATAACTGCGTCCTAAGAGGCCGATCAGGTGGGGATTTGGCACACGCGCCTGCAGCATAACTTCCAGCAGGTAAACTCTTCATTCAGCTTCCACAAGCTCAGGATCTAGTTGGCGGGGCTGCCGCTTCTCAGGACACACAGAGTCCTCGGGGGCCTGGGGCTGAGCACACAGGACTCGGGGGCTGAAGGCGGCCTAAGGTGCCCCTTCACAGCCACAACCAGGAAGGCCCACTCCACCAGGTTCCCAGAGCATCATGAGGGCGAATGCTCAGCACTGACCCCACAGCCCGTGGTTCATGGGGACTGACGGGGGACTGGACAGGCTGCTTCTACCTGCCTTTAACCTCTTTCCCTGAGGTCCCTCTGGTGCAAGTGTCCATTTAAGCCCATTGCACTGCCTGGCCTCAGTCATTCCTGGTCACTCTGCCTGGTCTGACCTTGAATGGCTTTTACGTCTATCGCCTGTTCTGGCCAGAGGACGCCGCTCCCTGCCTTGGTAAATTCCAGCTGGTGAGCACGGGTCGGAGGGCTGTGCAATACAAAAGGTGTACCCAGGAGGCGTGATCACACAAGCTCATGTACAACAAGGAAAGGAGGCTGCACTCAGGAGCAAAGACACAGAGCATAAGGGTGTGGCCCCAGGAGGCAGGGAGGGTGGGGCGGCTTCCGCAGCTCTGTCAGGGCACCAGGGTGCCAGAGGTGACCCTGGGGGGCAATTTAATGGTGGGGCAGCCACAGGACAGATGAGGGGTTTAAGGAGTCACTTTGGAAAGAGACATACTACTCTAATATATCATCATTTTGATTTATTAATTTCTGTACTTTTCTGGCTTGGAGAATTCCATGGACTGTATAGTCCATGGGGTTGCAAAGAGTTGGACATGACTGAGAGACTTTCACTNTGAGGGGTTTAAGGAGTCACTTTGGAAAGAGACATACTACTCTAATATATCATCATTTTGATTTATTAATTTCTGTACTTTTCTGGCTTGGAGAATTCCATGGACTGTATAGTCCATGGGGTTGCAAAGAGTTGGACATGACTGAGAGACTTTCACTTTCACTTTTACGTTATTCAAATGCTTTATTAACATTATATAGCTATGCTAAGACTGATAGGCAAAATCTGATACCCCCAATGAGGCTCTTAACATGGAACAGCCAATGTAAGTAGAGACTTTACCATTAGTAACATGATTTTCTGTCTCTTGTTTTGGCTGCACAGGCTGGGCTTTGTGAGAGCTTAGTTCCCCGACCAGGGACTGAAGCTGCGCCCCTAGCAGTGGAAGCGTGGAGTCCTGACACTGGACACCAGGGAAGCCCTGTAACACTACTTCCTTAGTGCGGCTTAACGGTAAAGGGCATGGGCTTAGAGCAGTCAGTCTGGGTTCAACCTTGGCTCCACCATTACTGGCTTTGTGATCCTGGACAGGCTATTTAATCTCTCTGAGTACTATTTTCTTCATCTGCATAACAGACATTATGATAGTATCCACTTCACAGGGTTGATGTGAGGAACAAATAGTTGTTTAATATATATAAAGTGCTTCAAACAATGCCTGACTCATGAGTACTCAACACATCACCTCCTGCTTTTATTAAGTAATCCTATTCCAATTAAAATTTTATCAGTTTAAATGAATATGAATATATATGAATATCCTAGCTCCTTCATTTCTGTCTATATCATTCCCTTAAAAAGAGGGAAAAAAATCCTGAATGGTTTAAAATGAGAACAATTTCCAGCTCAATGATGGAACTGTAGAACAATATGAAATGAATAAATACTGTTCTTGTTAAGAGCTACTATTGTACAATTGTTTAAAAAGGGCCAACACTCCTGCTTCTTATCGTTTTAATTTGCTCTAGATTTCATCAGGTTAACCTGACTAAAGTAGAGAGAACACATCAACTCCAAAGACAAAGGCTTATGGTCACAGGATAAGAAAAACATTCAGAGAGAATAAAATTAATATCTCAACGATCTTGCTTATTGATGAAAACTTCTAACTGCTAACTATTAAATGGACCATGAGAAACAGATTTTGAAAAGTGGAAAATGAGGGAAAAACCATTTTAATAAGAACTTTCTTTCCACTTCACTTCAAATTTTACTCTGTGGGCAAGGTAGATATAAGATATAAACTATACTGAGATGCGAATATATCTGTCAGATACTCCCATCANGGGAACTTTCTGTGCTCTCTGCATTGCACACAGTGGTTTATAAGCATCTTGGCTTGTCCAGGGGAGCCCTGGCTTATACCTGTTGTCCTAATGTGATTAAGAATGTCTCCCTCTCAAAAATGCCATATGGTAAGATGTCATGTAGTAAAAAAAATAATAATTTTTTAAAAACAAAAGGGACATGTTATATTTTTATATGCTATTTATAAGTCAGACGTTTTATTATTTTTTAAATTTTTAATTGGAGGATAATTGCTTTGCAATGCTGTATTAGTTTCCGGTGTACAACAGCATGAATCAGCTAAAAGTACATATGTCCCCTCCCTCTTGAGCCTCCATCCCACCCCACCCCTTCTCCCACCTAGGGACAAGGTCATCACAGAGCTCAGAGCTGAGCTCCTGTGGTATACAGCAGCCTCCCACTAGCTGTCTCTTTACACGTGGTGGTGTATATAAGTCAATGCCACTTTCTCAGTTCCCCCACCCTCTCCATCCCCCACTGTGTCCACAAGTCGGTTCTCTGCAAAAACCGTTATTTTCAAGGCATGTAGCTGGAGCTCTGTGGGAAGCTCCCACAGGATTCTGGAGCTGTGGTTGTCATACAGGAACCAGGACCAGTGAAACATGTGACTGTTTACCGGTGTGCCTTCACCTCTCTGCTCAGATTCGATCTGCAAAAGCACCTTGGCAGCAGGGCAAGCTGTTAGTATTGTCAGGTGAGGACTGGAGAGATTCAGTGACTTGTACAAGCTAGGACGTGGTAGGAGACAGACTGAAATTCAAGCCTTGCTTTTCCAAAAGCCGAGCTTCTGATGGTTTCCTCCCACAGTCAGCACAAGCTAGCTCCCAAAGAGTGAAAGCTGGATTCTAGTAGTCTGTATTGTCACTTTCTTCAAGAGCCTGGAAAGAGGAGCTCTCCAACAGGAAGTAATTCAGCCTGACCTAGTCAGCAAATCACACCCCAGGGTACTGGCAGGCTAACAGGGGATAAGGCTTGCTTCTCAAAGAACCCCATTCATGCCTTCTGCCCTTCGGCTGGTCGTTGGAGGAAACTCTGGTTCCTTTATCAGCATCCTCTTGCCAAGCCTGGGGTAACCTCAAGATGTGTGTTACCCACACCAGGGTTGAGGGCTTCCCTTGGTCCAACCCCATTCCCTTTAACTCCCTTCCCAATTCAGAAACATTCAATCTAAGGGTGGAAGTAGAGAAAAGTAGACACATTACTTTTCCGACAAAGGTCCGTATGGTTTTTCCAGTGGTCATGTATGGATGTGAGAGTTGGACCATAAAGAAAGCTGAATGCTGAAGAATTTATGCTTTTGAACTGTGGTGTTGTTGGAGAAGACTCTTGAGAGTCCCTTGGACAGCAAGGAGATTAAACCAGTCAATACTAAAGGATATCAGTCCTGAATATTCATTGGAAGGACTGATGCTGGAGCTGAAACTCCAATACTTTGGCCACCGGATAAAAGAACTGACTCATTGGAAAAGTCCCTGATGCTGGGAAAGACTGAAGGCAGGAGGAGAAGGGGACAGCAGGACGAGATGGTTGGATGGCATCACTGACGTGATGGACATGAGCAAGCTCTGGGAGTTTGTGATGGACAGGGAAGCCTGGAGTGCTGCAGTCCATGGGGTTGCAAAAAGTCGGACATGACTGAACGACTGAACTGAAGAGTGCAAGTGAAGCAGAGGGAGAACCCAGGTTTCCCCTTCTCTGTCCCACATGCTGGGTGGCCATACTTTTTTACCCTCAGGGTCAGTTTAGACCCTGGCCATCAGCACCTGGTGTTAAAGAACTGTAGAAAAGGAGGGATTGCCCAAGGAGATACACCATTACCTCCATAGCTCCTGCCTGGGAATAAATATTTTATTCCTTCTCTGAAGCTTTTTATGCATGCCTTGAGGCAAATACATTTTAAAATCTAAAAAATTCCATCTGGAATGAAAAATTTTCTTAGCCCCACTCTGCACACTTTTTTTTTTTTAATGTAGGGGGGAAAAAATGTTTTTAATGTGAGTTCTTTGTGGAAGCAAGCCCTATGGCTTATCCCCATACCCACCCCAAACTCAAGGTGTTTATTTGATGTACAGGAGACAGCCATGTATCTGAGGGCAGGATGATTGGGCAAAGCTAGGTGAGGATTTTGGAGTGGGCTGGCAGCTACTTGGCACGCTCCGGTGGCTTGAAGCATGGAACAGGGATTTGGGGGTGCTGTGTAGACACCAGTGAGTTTCCCCCGGTGCCTCCATCCCTCGAGCCCTTCCTCTGTGTCCTGGACAAGCACAGTCTTGCTCGGAACTCTGTCTTTTTCGGTTGTGTCCTTACTGAGAACTACCTCCTCGCACTCGCCAGACATCCCAGCTGCAGCTTGCCTCGGGTACCCACTCTAATCCCAGTGGGGAGAAATCAGCTAATTTCTCTGTGGTTTAGGCCAGATTTTAATTGACTGTGATACCAGTTAAGTGTTCAGGAAATCTGTCCTATCCTAGAGGAATTAAAACTCACGTGGGGGCTGAAACCGCCTCCTAAAAGGGTGCGAGACAGGGCTCCCCAGAAGGGCTTCCTCTTCTAACCAGAATCTCCCCATTGTCTTGCAGAGATCAGGAATGGAAATCTCAAGGCCATCCTAGGCCTCTTCTTCAGCCTCTCCCGGTACAAGCAGCAGCAGCAGCAGCAGCAGCCGCCGCCCCAGAAGCCGCACCTCCCCTCGCCACTGCCGCCCGCCGGGTCCCAGGCGGCAGGGGCCCCCTCCCAGTGCCAGGCTGGCCCTCCTCAGCAGCAGGTGCCAGCCACCCCCCAAGCCCCGTGCCAGCCTCACCAACCAGCGCCACATCAGCCATCCAAAGCACAAGCCGAGATGCAGTCGAGGTAGGCGCTCCTCGTCAACTGATAATTCGGCTATTCTCAGGGCATCTTCACACTGACCCCCTTCTAGCCTGCGCCCCATGTGGTTCGCGTTTGCGCTTCTGCAGATCCGAGAACTACCAGTAGTTTGTGGGGAATCAGCATGACCTTGAAATGGATGTGCCTGGTGGAGATGGGGGTATTAGAGATCAGAGTCGCCAGCCGCTCCCGCCTTAAACTCTAACTTGTTAACACACACGTGCTCATAGGCAATAAACAGCCCCTAAAATAGACTTCAAACTACTTCTGTGGGTTAGCCTACAGGCTGGGTATTCAGTGTTATACGTACAAAACGGTTTTGCTTAGTGGAGGCAGAAGTTCTCCAGCAGATACTTCTGTTTTGCCAGATGAGAAATCCCAAAAAACCCAGAAGAAAGATAGCAAGTGGCTTTTAGCAGGAAGCGAGGCTACCCACTTCTCTGAGTGGGCCAGTTTCTCCCGATGGGGAGCCGTTCCCAGTCAGTGTGCCTGAGTTTTGTTGACCTTGGAGTCCGAGGAGCAGTGTCGCTATGGCCCTCTGCTGTTTGGATCAGGACCGAGTTTTTTTTGGGTGTTTCCAGAGGATCTTGCAAGGAATGGTATACCAGTAGAACGACAGAACAGTTACTGTCTATTCTGTTCACATGCTAATAGCTGCATTCCTAAACAACTCCACAAAAAGTCACCTCATAAAACATTTAATGAGGGGAAAAAAATAGAGGAGGGGATTAGGAACTAGAAAGTTTTTGACTTATAGTAAAGTTTTGGAGAAAAAAAAATTTTTTTAAGCCATAAAACTTTAGCTATCAAACCTCAATGCCACCACTCAAATTGATTGCTTGATTACATTGAATATGTGCTACAGAGTGATGGCTTTTTCTTTCCAGTCCCCCAAAGCACCAGCACTAATAATTTCTCACACACCATCATGCCCTTGGTAGCCATTTGTAGTTGGGCGAAGCACAAAGTGGTTGAAACAAAGCAGCTGGCCTCGAGATGGTTAATAGTCACAGCTGTTTTTCCCCAGGAGAAGTGCTGCTTCCCAACTGTGATTGTGTTAAAACCAGCAGTGACAGATGTGATGTAAGTCAGAACCCCTCATTAATTATCTAATTATATCCCATTCTCATTGGGAAAATCTGTGGGCCAGCAGGGATGCCTGGACTAGCAGTGAGGTCTGGGCAGCCACGCAGCCAGCGTCCACACCTCTGCCCAGAAGAGCCCCCTGGGTGGAAGCCATTCTATGACCCCTAGTGGGGTCAGGATGACCACGTGATCTGGGCATCGTCTCCCACACTGCATGCTGCAGAGTGCTTGTTCCCTGGAGAGCAACTTGCAGGGAAGGGTTCTCTGGGGGAAAAATTGGTGCCTGCTCCTTACTTCCTACCGGAGGAGGCCGGCAGAAGTGGGAAGGGAAATATCAGGAGTGGTAGTACAAGAGATAATGGGATTCAGAGGGATTGGGTTCATAATTTAAGTTTGGTTGATAGGTTTCTCTGAGGACCTGACACCAAAGTAGAAACAGGAGTGACAGGGAGCGAGCCAGGCAGGTGTGGAATAGATCAGGGAGACGGGAGCAGCTCGTGCAAAGGCCCTGTGGTAGGAGTAAGCTGGGCAGGTGGGAGGAGCCGGGAGAAGGCTAGTGTGGCTGGAGCTCCGTGGGCGAAGGGGAGTGTGAAGTGAAAGGCAGCCTTATAAGCAAAGAGAGCTGCCACCATCGACATGAAAGACAGTGTGACCGGTCACCCCTGGAGCTGTGGGATCCCATAGCCCTGAAGCAAGGTCACAGGGACAGCTATGTAGGCTGAAGAGTTGGTATTTCATTCTAAAGGTAATTAAGCCATTGGGCAGTCTTGAGCAGGAAGGAGACTTAATTGACAGTTGTTATTTTAAAATCACTTTTATTTCTCTCTAGAGAATAAGCCTGTGGAAGGGTCACAAATAGAAGGAAAGATCCCAGCTAAGAGGCTTTGTCATCCTCTAGGTCAGCGGTCTCCAGCTTTCTTGGCACCAGGGACCAGTTTCGTGGAAGACAATTTTTCCATGGACCAGGGCAGGGTGGTGGTGGTTTCAGGATGATTTAAGCACATTACATTTGTTGTGCACTTTATTTATGTTACTGTTATATCAGCTCCACCTCAGATCATCAGGCATTAGCTCTCAGAGGCTGGGGAATCCCTGCTCTAGGCTTAGATCAAGGTGGTAGAGCAAGTATGGAGATGGACAAGTTCGGGTGTTTTAGAGGATCAGCCAATAGAACTATAGGTAGATTGACTGTCTGGAGTGAGGAAGGGAGGAATCACAGACAAGTCCTTGATTTCTGGCTTGAGTGTTTAGGCAAATGGTGGCACTTACTGAGATAAGGAACCTGGGGGGAGTAGGGGGAAGGACATGTGTACCCTGGGAATCTTCAGAAGAAGGTGTAGAAAGCCTTCTCAAACTAAGCCACAGAACTCTTCTTATAAAAGTGTCTCATTGCATAGGGTTCCGAGGAACACGTGTTGAAAAACACTGGGCTTGAGTCTTGAGCTATGATAGCCTTAGGCATCTGTCACCACAGTAAGCTTTTGTCTTCTCAAAAGGACCAGAAGTCCCAGTCAGGATACCAGTAAGAAAAACCATCCTACTGTTAATAAATGCTTTACCTAAAGGAACTTCCCTGGCGGTGCAATGGTTGAGACTTTGCACTTGGACTGCAGGGCACACGGGTTCCATCCCTAGCCAGGGANTGAGCTATGATAGCCTTAGGCATCTGTCACCACAGTAAGCTTTTGTCTTCTCAAAAGAACCAGAAGTCCCAGTCAGGATACCAGTAAGAAAAACCATCCTACTGTTAATAAATGCTTTACCTAAAGGGACTTTCCTGGCGGTGCAATGGTTGAGACTTTGCACTTGGACTGCAGGGCACACGGGTTCCATCCCTAGCCAGGGAAAAAGGATCCTGCATGCCGTGTGGTGTGGTCAAAAAACTGCAAGAGTGAAAAATAGATGCTTTACTAAAGAACAGCCACACTCACTTAAGCCAGGTTTTTAATATCCATTTTTTCCAGAGTGGTTCATGCCATCTTGCCCCTCAACCCTAAAATGTGGTGATGAGACAAGTCGTGTTCTGGAATCCTTCTGTGTCCTCCTTCACCCTTTACTTGGCCTGTATTAGGTTACTTTAGCAGATGGCTGGTTTTATCCATGACATACTGATGCTTTCTAGTTTTCCTTCCGGAGAATAATCTTGTTCTCAAAGTCTAGAGATGTGATATTCCATACTCATGCACTGGCTGTAAATTTACAAACAGTAAAGTCACTTCTCTGGCTTAGCTCCATTGTATTTCTATCCCCAAATTCTGATAGCCCAGATCCCAAGGGTAATGGTTCAGACCCTTGATTATTAACATCAAATGTTGACAGAACCCCCAAATACCGTTTGTGTTGATCCTTCCTTAGAGCTGCATTAGACACAAACATGCCTAAACACCATGCCTCAAAATAGCAAACACTAAAACTTGACAACTTTTTCCATAATGTTTATTAATTTAAAAAAAAAGAAAGTTGTGGAAGCTGAGCAAGGAAAATTGAGACACTAGCATGAAGGAGAAAGCAATTCCTCCATGATGACTAAATGAAGACTCACTTTTACTTCTTATCAGCTTTTCTCATTAATTTACATGATGGCTGAGAAGTCGATCAACCTTTCACCTCGTAAAGTTCCTCTCTATCTGTGTCTCCTTTACATCGTATCAATATTTAGCTTTTTAGAAAAAAAAAAATACAAAGAATTGCTTTAAAAAAAATTCATTCTCCTCTGTCTTCCTTCACATCCTAGATTTTGAGACACCAGCATTGTATTTCTCACCTCAGATCCTTTTATGCACATGTTATAGGTGCTATGCATGTGAGAAAGATAAATATTTCTCTTTCATAAGGCAGTAAATAAGTTGAACCATTTATTAAGTCCATCCATGATTCTTCATATTCATAAGTTTATGGTGCAAAGCCCAGAACGTAGCAAGTTCAGAAGACTTGAAATGGTCGTTGCTGATACCATGGAGAGCAAACATTCCTGAGACCAGCCAAACTTGAAAATATCTCCACCCTTATTTGGGCTTCCCGCGTGGCTCAGCTGGTAAAGAATCTGCCTGCCAGTGCAGGAGACACAAGAGATGTGGGTTTGATCCCTGGGTCAGGAAGCTTCCCTGGAGGAGGAAATGGCAACCCACTCCACTATTCTTGCCTGGAAAATCATGGACAGGGGGTTGGTGGGCTACAGTCCACGGGGTCGCAAAGAGTCACACATGACTAAACACCCAGGCCACTCTTATTTAGGGTCAGCTTAATGGGATATTCAGGACACTCCTCCAAAGAGTACTCCAGTAGAATAAGCATGTGGAACAAAAACATCTGATTACTTTAGAAAGGTACAAAGTTTACTTGTCAGAGACCCCTGGCTTTAGGGTCTCATTGCGGAAGAAGACCGTGTAGTGACTGATGGCCGAAAAGAGATTTGGAGTTAAGAAAAAGAAAACCACCAAAGTTTTCAGATAATCTGGAACAGCAGTTTCCTTAAGTTGGAGTTTTATCAAATTAGACCTAAGAAGAAGGCTGCATGTTGTAGAAAAATCGGGCAGAGGGAAACCCGGGGCCTTTCGCTGTGTCTCGGGACTGCTGTTGATAATGTGTCTTAACGCGTCTTCTCTCCTCTCACTCATCTCCTGCTTTTTTCTTTCCTGCCATGCAGTGCATCTTCCAAGGACTCATCACAAAGCAAAATCATCCGCTTCACTCTGGGTCAGAAAAAGATCTCTAGGTTAGACCTTGTCCATGTCCCGCAAAGCATGGTTTCAACCTGGCCCCTCGTCCCCTTTGTCCTGGCTGCACTTCCTTTTGGTCCTCCAGCCCCTGACATGTTTGCAGTTTGGGAAAAACCAAACATGCTTTGGCTGTTGACCAAGTGTTGCGTGTTAGAGTCTTGAGAGTGGCCCTGGGGCTGAAGGGGTGTGCGTGCGTGTGTGTGTGATTGTGGTTATGAGGTTCAGTTGTACTTAACGTTTCTGCATCTCATTGAGTTTGTTTTTTTTTTTTGTCTTTGATTGCTTGGACGTCAGAGTCCATTCTGACTTAGAGAGATGAGTTTTTTAGATGGCTTTCTCTAGGAATTTTATGATGAGCTTGACTCCCTGCTCTATCCTGGCCCTGATCCCCCCTCACCTGCATCTTGTTTTATGTCTGTTATGCTTTTTGTTATTGGTGCTGTCGTAAAAGGACTAACGTGGGACTGGTTTTCTCCTGAGTGTTAAAGACCTGAAGCATGAATCTAATTGATTGGAGGAGACGGAGCAACAAGGCAACTGTGTCTCGTTGTTTCTGGATGCTCTTGTGTATGTACATGGATGGATCACCTCGGTTGCCTGGAAATGAAAACTAGGCCTGCTCACTAATTAATTCTCTTGACTCAGCTTGGCGTCTACCACATCCTGTGAGGACCCGTACCAGGATACGGGAAACGCCAGTTATATCCTTGTACCTACTGTGTGTTAACAGCTAACATTTATTGAATGTGTATTAGGCCCAATATGAATGCATTATCTTAATCTTCAAGTCAGTCTTCTTTCAGTAGGTCATGTTATTATCCCCATTTTACAGATGAGGAAACTAAAATTTACGAAGTTCGGTAAGTTATCAAAGTCACACAGAAAGCAGAAAAACCAGGACTTGAGCCCAGGTAATCTGACCCCAGACCTCACTGTAACCACTGCGTCACAGCTCTCCCCTCCACCTCCTCCTCCTTGAATTCTGGTACGTGACTTAGTACAGCATACAATCCTGGGTTGTTGATGCTGGTTTTTAAAATCTTACATTTCAACCATTCCTCCTGGCCTTTTGCCTCATCACGTCCTGTAGCATCCTGACAGAAATAGAATCTCATCCTCGTTATTTTCAGCTAGTGTTTCTTTTCATTGAATCTGACTTCAAGCTAAAGGGATGCCCAGACTGTGTTTCTCTACGTATTCATGTAACCCATGGCTACAGAAGCTCTGCATGCTACCCCCACTCTCTTAGGTTCTGGCTGAGTGCCTTTTCTAATAGTTAACTTTTCTATAAAGCTTTCACCTGGGGAGGCTCAACTCAGGATTCACCTGGCTGTGGGGAGAAGCCACAGGGCAGCTGCTTTTCTGTAGAACAAGTCAGCCTGTTAGCCAGACCTGGTACCGGGGGACCTGCTGTCATCACTGCCTTCTAGCCGTGTGTCGGAGAAGGCAGTGGCACCCCACTCCAGTACTCTTGCCTGGAAAATCCCATGGACGGAGGAGCCTGGTGGGCTGCAGTCCATGGGGTCGCAAAGAGTTGGACACGACTGAGCGACTTCACTTTCGCTTTTCACTTTCATGCATTGGAGAAGGAAATGGCAGCCCACTCCAGTGTTCTTGCCTGGAGAATCCCAAGGACAGGGGAGCCTGGTGGGCTGCCGTCTATGGGGTCGCACAGAGTCGGACACGACTGAAGTGACTCAGCAGCAGCAGCAGCAGCAGCTGCCGTGTGTCTTAGTCTGCTCATGCCCTTATGGCGCATCACTGTAGACTGGGTGATTCGACACAGGTTTACTGCTCACAGCTCTGGAGGCTGGGGAATCCAGGATCAGGGTGCCAACACCGTCGGGTTGGTGAGAGCCCACCTGCTTTCCAGAGGGTTGTGTTCTTCCTGTCTTCACATGGCAGAAAGCAGAGAGAAGCAAGCTCTCCTGTCTCTTCTGAGGCAGCTCCGCCTTTGTCTTGCCGATTGCTGCACCTAGGGTCGGCAAGGCGTGAGTGGGGGAGCGGATAGAAAATGAGAGGAGACATAGGAACTGCAGACACGCTTTATTCTGCTGTGGCCGTTGCAGCAGACGCACGGGCTGTTTCAGGTGGTGGTTATATAGGTATACGTGAACAAAGGTGGTGCGTGGCCAAGTTAGTATGTCGTGATACTTGTGCGCATTGCTATAAATGATCTTAGCTGTTTCATAACCAGGCCGAGTCATTGTTTACAGGATGTGGGGCGGGAGAGCCTGGCTGTCGCCATCTTGGCTGACTGCTATTCCCCTGTAAGCTTCGTGACCTCATGACCTCCCCAAGAGCCCTCTCCAGATCCGTCACACTGGCATGACAGTGTATGCATTTGGGGAGAAGGGAACACAGACAGCAGTCCTTAGCACTGTGCTACAGAGTGCCTGCTTTCCCTAACGGCACAAGGCCCGAGTCAGATAGATGCCCACTGCACCCCCCACACACACATAGTGAACTGGGATCCCTTTTTGTGTGTGTGTATCATGCAAAGTCCATACGCAGGAAAGGAGGGGGTGGGGAGCCTGGAGGAAACCTGAAATCTAGTGTTTGTTCCCACGATGTGCTTAGTTCTGAGAGAAAAAGAGAGGACAGGAGCTAGTTGGGAAATAATCTAATTGAAAGCACGTGCACATCCCCTGAATGAGGTCTTATCAGTCCCAGATGATGGAAGGAGGTGGAGTTGCAGGGAGGGGTGGGAAGAGAGGAAGAACTGAATAATGGGCTGGTCTGCCCTGCTCTGGAGGCGTGCTGGGCACAGGACTTCCAAACTGACCCAAAGCCAAGGTCTAGCTTTCTGTCAGAGTCCTGGTGCTCATGCTCAGTCCTGTCTGACTGCAACCCTATGGACTGCAGCCCGCCAGGCTCCTCTGTCCATGGGATTCCTCAGGCAAGACTACTAAAGTGGATTGCCATTTCCTCCTCCAGGGGATCTTCCTAACCCAGGAATCAAACCCTCGTCTGCAGATCCTGTATTGCAGGCAATTCTTTACCTCTGAGCCACCAGGCAAGCCCAGTCCCTCACCTAGATTTCCTTTTGGATGCATTTTGTTTCTGATGAGCCTGATAAAGGGATTGTTGTTATTGTTCAATCACTCAATTGTGTCTGACACTTTGCGAACCCATGGACTGTAGCACACCAGGCTTCCCTGTCTTTCACTAGCTCTTGGACTTTGCTCCAACTCATGTCCATTGAGTGGGTGATATATAATTATCATCTGAATTAAATTTACCCATTCCAGCCCATTTTGGTTCACTGATTCCTCCTAAAATGTTGATGTTCACTCTTGTCATCTCTTGCTTGACCAAAGGCATCTTCCTTTATTATTTGCCTGAAACTCCTTTTTGCCTTCTCCTCAACCCCACTTTCCCACCACTAGCCTTCAGCACAATCTTAATAGAGATTTTAGCAGATCAGGCACCGGGGGTTGCAGTAAAGTTTGGTTGCCAAAAGAAACAGCCCTACCTACCCCTCTGGCTGAGTTGGACATCTCTTCCAGACCTCTGGAAATAAGTCTCTTTTCAGGTGCAAATACTGATGAAGTCTCTTGAAATAAGTTTCTTTTCGGGTGCAAATACCTGCCTGAGCCAGACACCTAGACAGGTACCAGTGGTGTTGAGCAGGGAGGGAAACCTCACCTTGAGTCTACAGGGAAGGAACTGATGGAGGGAACTGGTACAGAGATGAAGAATTTCCATAAATTTCCACCTCTGATCACTGTGTTGTGTTGATAAGAGATCTTGGTATCCCTGGTGAGCCTCACTTATTTAAGCTTATTCTACCTGTGGGAGGCATTGAAGCCTGGTGACTAAGAGTGCAGCTTTGCAGTCAAACCTAGCAAACCCTGGGTTCACCGCTTACTATGTTACCTGGGCTAATTAGTTAATTTCCACGAGTTGGTGTTTCCTTGTTGGTAAAAAGTAGTCCTGCCTCACTCACAGTGCTGTGTGGATTAAGTAAAGTCGTTGCCAGCCCTTTGCTGCCTGGCATGTAATCAGTGCACCGTAACTAGCTGATAGGCTACTGTTGGTGGTTTCAGCTGATCTGGTCCAGCTCTGGGGTGTCCCACAGAGTTGATCTCTACACAACCATCTGGTGGAGAGGAATCAATGTGGCTAATAGTTCAGTCCTCTCCACCCAGCTGCTGAAAAGCAGATGCTGTGGAGTTGAGAGACTTGGCATTTAATCATCTCGTCTAGCAAAAAGCATCTCCAATTATGACCTCTGCCCTCCGAGGTCTTTAGCACGTGCACACAAGCTGCCATCTTTCTGGGGTGGGGGGTGGGGTATCTTCTGCTCCTGGCCTTTGAAGTGGTTTGTGGGAGAACCACTTTCTTCTTCTCATTAGCAAGTACAGCAAGTGGAGCCAGAATGCACACGCAGTTATGTGCCAAGGATGACAGTCTTAGCGCCCTGCCCGCTTGGCTGTGCACGTATGTGTTGGAGACATTGGCCACGGGCTCCCAGAGCAGCAGGGTTTTCCTTCTGCTGCTTTGTTACGCCTCTTCCCTTAAACATCATTTTTTCAAAAAGCGATGTACGTGTTTCAGAGAACCTATCTGTGTCCTCTCATTTTGTAACTGTTGTCTGGACCCGGAATGGTCACAGGAAGTGGAGTCCCTCTCGCAAAGGAGCTGTTGGAACCTTCCGGCACTCTGGATGAGGCAGAGTGTGGATGATTTGAAGTTGACTTGCTGCACTCTCTCTGCTTGTTCTGATGAGTCAGGCACTGCGGGGCAGCATCTGTTCTGGTACCTGCCGCTGTTCCCCATGAGCAAGACCCAGCTCTGCTTTGGAAGGATGCTAAATGGACAAACAGCTGCTGCTCCCAGGCCGGGAGGGAAGTGGTCCTGATGCACAAGGATGTTAACAAGAATCAGCTTCAAAAGGTTGGCTGGGGGCCTGTATCACTGGACACTGGAAGCTACTCTGCTTTTCAGCTCCAGCTCTGCTCTCAGCCTCCAGGGTGACTGTCGCCTTGCTGGAGGACCGGACTGAGTCCAGGGTTCATAGTGTGACGCTGAGGCTGGCCCCACCTGCTTTTTCAGCCTCATTTGCTCCTGCGCTGACCCCCCCACCCCCCAAACCCCAGCACACACCAGCCCTTTCTTTCCTCTGTGCTTTTCTGTAAGCTTCCCTCTGCATAAGCCCTCTGCCCCTTATCATCTTGCCCCCTACTCACATTCCAGACACCAATTCTTTCTCTGGGTCGCTTTTATTTGAGACCTTCCCTGACCATCCACCAACTTCCAAGGTCATTATTTTCCTTCCCAGAATTACTTCTGACCTTTCTTATTCTTTTATCAATACATATGTAATTTAGCTAGAGTCCATCAGCCCTGAAGATCTAAATAAGACCATGCTAGAACCCTGTGATGGTCTTTGGGGGCTGCCATAATAAAGCGCCACAGATTGGGTGACTTACAAGCAGCAGAAATTTATTGCTGACAGTTCTGGAGACCGGAAGCCCAGGGTCAAGGTGCCAGCCTGGCTGGATTCTGGTAAAGGCCCTCCTCCAGGCTGTGGGCTGCCGACTTCTTGCTACGCCCTCACATGGTGGGAGAGGTGAGCTAGCGCTCTGGGTCCTGGTTTGTAAGGGCGTTAATCTCATTCATGAGCCTCTGCCTAATGACCTCATCAACTCCCTAATACCATCACATTGGGCATTACGATTTCAACATATGAGTCAGGTAAGGAAGGACTCAGGAACACAGCGTATCCGTTCTTCGGTTTGTGGAGTCCAGTGCCCTCACGCAGATGGCTCAGGTATCTTCGGTTCTCATGGGCACCTTTGGCTTTGAAATCCTGCACTTTCAATCCAGTCTGAATGAATTCAGTTTGTGGATTGACTCAACCCAAGGGATGTTTCGGTTCCCTCCTGGGTGGATCCAAATGAAGCTCTTTTCCTTACTTCCCACCCGCTACACATTCACTCATGGCCTTTGTGGGGCAGACTCTGCTGAAAGTTTCAGAGGAATGGAGGGCTGGCTTTGGAGCAAGCAGCTGTCCCACCCCATTCACAACAGAACCCAAGTTTTAAAGAACAGTGTTCACAGGGATTCCTTCTGACACTTGGAAGAAGTTACTTGGTCTCTGTCCCATTTTCACATTTGATCAAGTTAAGGGTGCTGTTCTTACTAGGGTGTGATGGTGGTGAGGTAGAAAGTGATGTGAGTTGGCTTGAGCTTTATGGTGGCTTTTGATGGCTCGGTATGTGCTCCCCATCTTTATTTGCCATGTCAGCTGCCCTCAAGGCCTTCCAGACCTCCTCTTCCAGGTCTCAGAAAACTTAGCACAACCTGCAGCCATTAAGGGGTATGTCAATCTGTGTAGCACCTCTAGATTCTGATTCAAGGAAGAGATAATGGTGACCGCACCTGGGAAACCAGAGCTGTCTCAGTTAATCCAGGACTGAGGATGTCTCAGCCTGGGGAGTGGGGCCCACAGATGGCTCACAGGTACCCCAAGTGTACGGTCTTTGTCACAAATACTTGCGTGAAGGAGTTATTCTTCTTCATTGTTCCTTAGGGAAATGATGAATCCTGTTTGCCAAAGCCTGTCATGCCTCTTTGGAAATGTTGATCTCCAACTCTTGTGTGCTGATTTTTGTTCAGCTCTCTTCTGCTTCTTTAACTTAGATCTATTTCCTTCTTTATTTGTGCGATTCTTTTTTTATCCCATAACATGTCTTCTTTATGACCGTGTCCAGTTCCTTTAGGAATCTACGCTCAGCAAAGAGGAGGAGGAAGGGGCACCAACCTGCAATGAGTACTTAAACAGCAGGCTGGACATTAAGTCCCATTTCAAGTTTACAGTTATCCCATGGGGCACTTTACTATTATTCCAAAGTGACAAACACAGAATATGAGTCTCAGGTTATAACAGTGGCCCAATGTTATGTCTGTATTTGAAAGGAAAAAGCTCATTTTATCCACTATATCACACTGCTTCACAGAGGACCAGGTTGCCCACCTCATTCAAAGATGTGGCCATCCCATCCATTACTGATTTCTTGCCTCTATAAAGGCCCTGTGCTGCCCTGAAAAATCTGTGGTCCAGTCCCAGGTTAGAGCAGGGAGGCCTCTCTGGCAACTCTGAAAGGAACACATCTTTTCCCTCCTCAATGCTTTTTGCTCCCCTGTTCTTTGTCAATTCCACACTGGAGTAGAATGCTGTGGCCTGTGTTAGCCTGCACTACTTAAAACTGTTGCTATGACATCATCTTGGAACAAGTCCATCATCCTTTTCCAGGCCTATCTGTGGGCATAAAAACTCCTGCGGAGTCCAGCCTGGAGGAGCCCCACGTCAGCACCTGCAGCAGCTCCACCTCTGGCTGCGAGTCCTCAGATAACACTGTCCATCTTGGAGGCTTTACAGGATGATGTTTGCGCTGGAATCAGAACCTCGAGATACCAAGGTCCCTTTGCTGGGCCTCTTCTGATTGGTTCAGCTGGCCACTTCTGGTCCCCAAACACAGGCACTGACGTTGCTGGTTCTGCATCCCACTCTGTGCCTGTCTTCATGGGGTGACTATCTTCTCCAAATAAGATGGGGTAACTTAACAGAGGGATAAATCCCCCTAGTGTAGTGAGGCCTTCCCTCTGCCAATTTTTGGGGGAAAACTCACCCCTTCCTTCTCGGCTAGCTCCCAGTTAAGGAACTGGGCCAGCTTTCTCTTGACTGTATGAATTTTACAGTCCTCTCACACCAGCTCATGTTCTCTGCTTACTCTACAGCCATCTTTCTTGCTTAGCCAACAAGAATAAAGTTTAAAGTGTTTGCCTGCTTCTATCTAAAATGCTTCCAGACTGCAGACTTCTTTGGTGCTTACTTACACATTTGTGCGGAAAGAGAAGGCTGAAAGCTTTATGAGTTGAAAATTCAGACTTATCACTAGATCTGTTGCTGGTCGGCTGAGGTTCCAGTGGCTTTTAAACGCTGCTAAGTGGGTTTTAGCTGAAAAATATTACTAAATATTTCATCATTTATTCATCTTTCAACTTTAATGATTGGAAACAGTCTGCCTAGTAGTCCCTGAACAAAAATTCTGATCTGGGGAGTCTTAGCCTTAACTCTCTGGGGAATGGGCCGTAATATCTTTAGACACATTACTAAAGATTAGTCTACTGATTTTATTTCCCAAACCACCCCAAAAATGAAGTGTTTTATTTAAAGGGAAAGTGTGTGTCTTTAGGCTAACAGACTCCTGCTCATTTTACAGAAGGAATATATGATTTTATCTATCTACTTAAGAGAAGCTGGGCTTCAATCTCAGAGTAATGTCTACGGAGACAGGTTGTCAGGTGTTGAAGGAAAATTTATGTCTGAACAGATGTTTCCATCCAGGCCATAAGTTTTCATTGCAGACGTGTTAGGTTCTCAGGTAGCAGTTCCCTTTATGTCCATCATAAGTTAAGTCTTTTTCTTGATACTTACATCCCTAGATTATGGCAAAAAAAAAAAAAAAACATTTTTAATACCTTTCAGAAAAGATGCACACAAAATGTAAACAGTTTAGTGTCTTAACAGGGCTTTATGTTCCACTCTTGATAGAATTTGAGATGATGTGGTTTGGTCCTATTGAAAATTAAAATTACTCATCTAGGAGAAAAAGGAAGATGAGCTTTGCTTTATTATCGGTCATCCTGTGTGGCTTGTGGCATCTTAGTTCCCTGACTAGGGATTGAACTTGGGGCATGGCATTGAAAGCCCAGAATCCTAACCCCTGGGCCACCAGGGAACTCCTAAGGTTTGTATTTCTAATCAGCAAACATAGTTGTATATTTCTCTTTCTGTGCTCAAATGAAAACAGCTCATACTTTGCCTTTGGACTGATGTCGTTAGAGCCTGAATGTCTGTGGTGGTCCCACTGAGTCCTTGGACTAGCAAGCCACCACAGATCCGATGTCTCGAATGGTTTCTTTTACCTCTTGCATGGCTGAAGTTCCTTCTTCTGAGATGCTACTGTTTTCCTGAGACTGAAGCGATTACTCTGTTGCTTTTGCATTTTAGGCTTCCAGGTCCTACCGCGAGGGTATCCGCTGCAGGCAGCGAGGCCAAGACACGCGGAGGGTCAGCCACTGCTAACAACCGACGGAGCCAGAGCTTTAACAACTATGACAAGTCTAAACCGGTCACTTCCCCACCCCCACCATCAAGTAGCCACGAGAAAGGTAAGCCACTTTCGTGGGGGTCCTTTCTGACATCTTCCTTTATAGCAGATCCAGTTCCTTGGGGGTAAGTGTGGGACTGCAAATACAGTGAGGAGAACTGCTGAGAAGATCATGCTCAGTTGGCAGGACCTTTGTTAGCAGAGGTATTAATAAGGTGAGGAAAATATTATATTTTTGTAGTTTCCAGCAGGAATAGCTATGTTTGTCTGGGTAGGGCCCAGAAGACACATAGAGGCAATATAAGAGTTTGCAATTTGAAAATAAATTTTCATAAAACATGTTCTATAGAGTGGATGATTCTCTAGAAATGAAGCTTTGTGAGCTGATAGGTTTTTACCCATCAGAAGTGATGTGAGAGCAATTAGGAACAAGAGGATTCTCACCCTTTGAAAAAGTCAGAAATATAGGTTGGCTAAATGAATGTCTTGGCTACATATAAGGAGTAGGCAGCATTCCTCCTGGCATTCTGATAATATAACTCTTACCAAAAAAGGATATGATTTTTTTTTTTGACCGTGCATAGTACTGAAGTTTTAGGTTATGGGGAAAAGGTAAATAGCCCCGTGGGGACTCTTGCATAGAAGTTAATAAGACAGACCTTAGCTTGCTGCAGTCTGTGTCTCATGAGACATTGGAGAAATGGGGAAATTGAGATAGCTTTGAAGATTCTTCAGTAACAAGCAGATGCTGTTGCTGCTAAGTCGCTTCAGTCGTGTCCAACTCTGTGTGACCCCAAAGACTGCAGCCCACCAGGCTCCCCTGTCCCTGGGATTCTCCAGGCCAGAACACTGGAGTGGATTGCCATTTCTTTCTCCATTGCATGAAAGTGAAAAGTGAAAGTGAGGTCGCTCAGTCATATCCAACTCTTAGCGACCCCATGGACTACAGCCCACCAGGCTCCTCCATCCTTGGGAGTTTCCAGGCAAGAGTATTGGAGTGGGGTGCCATTGCCTTCTCCAGTAACAGGTAGAGCCCTCTTTTATTCCTCCCAAAGTGGTCTGGACGTCTAGGGGGGGCTTCCCAGGCCCCTTGGAAGCACTTCTGCCTGGTAGTGTGGAATCATTCCAGGGCTTCTCCTGAGTGCCCCCTCTTCCCCTGGGACCCGGGAAAGCTGCCTCCTGATCCCTAAAGTATTTCTGGAGACTGGCAGCCCTTCCACCGTGAAAAAGATCAGAAACCCTGCACTCACCCCTCCAGCCCACAATAACTTGGTCCAGTAGACCCTACACCCACCTCCACCTGGAACACTGGAGGAAACATGAAGGAAATCTACGTAGGGCTGAGGTATATATGGCTGAAGGTTTCCCCAACAAGGCAAGAGGAACTCTGCACCGGCCCCTAAAGCTATAGTCAGAAGGTCTCAACCACTGAGGACTCTGATCCAGCCTTCCACTTTTGCCTCAGGCAAACCATTTCTTTTTTCTTTTTCCACCTCCCTTCCCCCTCCTCCTTTCCTTTTCTTTACCATATCCAAGTATATTCTTGTTAAAAGTGTGTTTAAATTACAAAAACAATATATGCTTGTAAAATGGTACAAGTTTATATCAAATAAAAGTTCTCCTCCATATGTTCCCTGAAGGACTCCTGTATAAACTATTCTGTGCATAACCTTCCAGATACATTTATATACATACATAAGATACAAGAGAAATGATTTTGTTGCGCTCCTATTATGTGCCTCATTGAATTCCCCCAAGTTGTATTGTTATACCCCCTTACAAAGGATGGAACTAAGGGAAAGGAGGTTAAATACTTGGTGAGGTCACAGCAGAGAGTGAGAGGTGGAGATGGAACTGAACTCAGGTACTTTAGTTCCAGAATCACAGTTTATACAGTGCTTTTCCTGAAAGTAGAAAGGAAATGCTCTAAGCTTTGCTCACTGAGAGTTGGTTAGAGGTGTGCAGGTTGAAGGAGGTCG
>SJYV01018194.1:23113-44200 GCA_006410875.1 Neotragus pygmaeus | reverse complement strand
TTTTTTTTTGGTAGCACCATATGGGATCTTAAGTTCCCTGACCAGGGATCAAAGCTGTGTGCCTTGCAGTGAAAGTGAAAAGTCTTAAACACTAGACCACCAGGGAACTTCTAATACTTTGCATCTTGATAAGTGGTATCTGTTTACTCCAGTCTAATGCAGACACTGAATGAATGAGAAGGGAATAAAAATCACAGTTGTACAAGTACCGCCCAAGTATTGGACTGTTAGAGAAACGTGGCTTCAGTACAGAAATTGTTGAGAAGAGTACTACTACCCACCAAACTAACCGGCAAACTTCTGCCCTTAGATGTGTCACTCAATAAGGCATGTAAAGCAGAGATGAGCGAGACAAATAAACGCTTACTCCAATTTTTAAAGTGAGAGTATAACGGAAGACACCTACAATACTGCTAAAATTAGTGTGTGTTAAATGTCACCGAGGGGAGCAAAACAATTGTTTTTTTGTTTTTTGTTTTTAACAGAATTGTTCTTAAATGGAATTGGAGATGTCCTCAACAGTAACAGGCCTCTTCATGGATCACAGCCTTATCACGGTGAAGAGGCTTGTGTAACTCAGGGAAGCTTTGAGCCGTGTTCTTCAGGGCCACCCAAGATGGACGGGTCACAGTGAAGAGCGCTGAGAAACCGTGGTCCGTCCACTGGAGGAGGGAATGGCAACCCCCTCCAGTACCCATGCCTGGAGACCCCCCTGGACATAGCAAAAGGCAGAAAGATATGATACCGGAAGGGAAGGTGTCCAACATGCTACTAGGGAAGAGCAGAGAGCGATCATCAACATGACTCCAGAAACAGCAAAGCGCCTGGGCCACAGGGGAGACAAGGCCTGGTTATGGACGTGTCTGGGGGTGAAAGCAAAGCCCGATGCTGCAAAGAGCAATGCAGCATAGGAACCTGGGATGTCAGACCCAGAATCAAAGTAAGTTGGATGTGATCAAGCAGAAGATGGCAAGAGTGAACACCAACATCTTAGGAATCAGTGAACTAAAATGGACAGGAATGGGCAAATTCGATTAAGATGACCGTTATATCTACTACTGTGGGCAAAATTCCCTTAGAAGAAATGGAGTAGCCCTTGTAGTCAACAAAAGAGTCTGAAATAAAGTACTTGGGTACAATCTCAAAAAAGACAGAATGACCTCACTTGATTTCTAAGGCAAACCATTCAATATCACAGTAATCTAAGTCTCTGTCCCACCCACTGATTCTGAACAAGCTGAGGTTGACCAGTTATATGAAAACCTATTAATACAACACCTTCTAGAACTAACATTAAAAAAGGTGCCCTTTTCATCATAGGGGATTGGAATGCCAAAAAAAAGAGAGAGAGAGAGAGAGAGAGAGATAACCAGAAAAACAAGCAAGTTTGTCCTTGGAGTACAAAATGAAACAGGGCAAAGGCTAACAGAGTTTTGTCAAGAAAACATGCTAGTTATAGCCAACACCCTTTTCCAACAGCCCGAATGACAACTCTACACATAGACATTACCAGATGGCCAATACCCACATCAGATGGATTGTGTTCTTTGCAGCCCAAGATG
This sequence comes from Neotragus pygmaeus, assembly GCA_006410875.1. Taxonomy (NCBI): domain Eukaryota; kingdom Metazoa; phylum Chordata; class Mammalia; order Artiodactyla; family Bovidae; genus Neotragus; species Neotragus pygmaeus. Next base: position 42,638 of record SJYV01018194.1, on the reverse strand, counting down.
TAGAAGCTCTATGGAGTACGCAAAATAAGCCTGGAGCTGACAAGTGGCTCAGATCATACAAAATTCAGGCTTGGAAATGGAGAATGTAGGGAAAACCACTAGGCCATTCAGGTATGATGTGAATCAAACTGCTTGTGATTAAACAGTGGAAGTGACAGATAGACTCAAGACATTAGATCTGGTAGAGAGAGTGTGTGAAGAACTGTGGATGGAAGTTTGTAACACTGTATAGGAGGTGGTGATCAAAACCAGCCCAAAGAAACTGAGGTGCAAGGAGGCAAAGTGGTTGGCTGAGGAGGCCCTACAAATAGCTAGAAAAGGAGGAAGGGAAAGATATACTCAACTGAATGCAGAGTTCCAGAGAACAGCAAGGAGAGATAAAAAGGCCTTCTTAAAGGAACAATGCAAAGAAATAGAGGGAACAACAGGCTGGGAAAGACTAGAGATCTCTTCAAGAAAATTGGAGATATCAAGGGAACATTTCATGCAAGGACAGGCATGATAAAGGACAGAAATGGTAAGGACCTAACAGAAGCAGAAGAGATTAAGAAAAGGTGGCAAGAATACACAGAAGAACTGCACAAAAAGGGGTTTAATGATGGATAAACACAGTGGTGTGGTCACTCACCTAGAGTGGACATTCTGGAGTGTTAAGTCATGTGGGCCTTAGGAAGCTTTATTACAAAAAAAGCTAGTAGAAGTGATAGAATTGCAGCTGAGCTATTTCAAATCCTAAAGTGCTGCTAGAGTGTTGCACCAAATTTACATCAACAAATTTGGAAAACATAGGACTGGAAAAAGTCAGCGTTCATTTCAGTCCCAAAGAAAGACAATGCCAAACAATGGTCCAATTACCACACAGTTCAGTCCAGTCGCTCAGTCGTGTCCCACTCTTTGCAGCCCCATGAATCACAGCATGCTGGGCCTCCATGTCCATCACCAACTTCCAGAGTTTACTTAGACTCATGTAGAATACTGTAAAGATAATTAGCCTCCAATTAAAATAAATAAATTTATATCAAAAAAAAAACCTCATGTCCATTGAGTCAGTGATGCCGTCCAACCATCTCATCCTCTGTCGTCCCCTTCTCCTCCTGTCCCCAATCCCTCCCAGCATCAGAGTCTTTCCCAATGAGTCAACCTTTCACATGAGGTGGCCAAAGTACTAGAGTTTCAGCTTTAGCAACTACCATACAAATATCCTCATTTCACATGCTACCAAGGATATGCTCAAAACCCTTCAAGCTATGCTTCAGCAGTATGTGAACCAAGAACTTCCAAATGTACAAGCTGGATTTAGGAAAGGGCAGAGGAACCAGAGATCAAATTGCCAATATTTGTTGGATCATGGAGAAAGCAAGGGAATTCTGGAAAAACATCTCCTTCTGCTTCACTGACTACATGAAAGTCTTTGAGGATCACAACAGTAGTCTACAGAAAATTCTTAAGGAGATGGGAAAATTCTTATCTGTCTCCTGAGAAACCTGTATGCGAGAAACCTCAGGAACCAAGAGTAGAACGGGACATGGGACAACAGACTGGTTGAGTATCGGGAAAGGAGAACACCCCAGCTGCACACTGTCACCCTGCTTATTAACTTACAGGCAGAGTACGTCATGCGAAATGCCGAGCTGGGTGAATCTCAAGCTGGAATCAAGATTGCTGGGAGAAATATCAACAATTTCAGCTGTGCAGATGATATCACTCTTAGGGCAGAAAGTGGAGAGGAACTAAAGAGCGTGTTGATGAGGGTGAGAGAGAAGGGTGGCAAAGAGGCAAGGAGCTATGATCACGGCACCTGAGACGCCACAGCCAGAGAAGCCACGGGCCCCCGTGAAGAGCCCTGCGCGCCAATTACCACCCAGTGCAGCCAAAAATACACAAAGACAGGCAAGACCGAATGCAGAGTCAAAGGGGAACCCTGATGTGGTAACATATCTCTTCACCGAATACCTGAGCAAAGAATTCCAAACAAAAGAAAAAAAAAACCTCAGAAACAAATCTCAGTGAGACAGCACTATATGATTTACCTGGCAAAGAACTGAAGATAACTTTCATAAAGATGTATCATAGTGAACAAAGGACTTCAACAGATATACAAATGGCCAATAGGTAAACGAAAAAAAAAATGCTCAATGTAAAGAGTCATCAGGGAAATGCAAATTAAAACCACAATGAGATACTACCTCACACGCGTCAGGATGGCCATTATCCACAAAAAGCAAACACAACATGTGTTGACTCAAATAGGAAGAAAAATTACTGCTGGTGGGAATGCAACATGGCAACTGTTCAGTTCAGTGCAGTAGCTCGGTTCTGTCTGACTCTTTACGACCACAGTTCAAAAGCATCAATTCTTTGGCTCTCAGCTTTCTTTATAGTCCAACACTCACATCCATACATGACCACTGGAAAAACCATAGCCTTGACTAGACGGACCTTTGTTGACAAAGCAATGTCTCTGCTTTTTAATATGTTGTCTAGGTTGGTCATTGTTTTTCTTCCAAGGAGCAAGCATCTTTTAATTTCATAGCTGCAGTCACCATCTGTGGTGATTTGCCATGAAGTGATGGGACTGGATTTCATGATCTTAGTTTTCTGAATGTTGAGCTTTAAGCCAGCTTTTTCACTATCCTCTTTCACTTTCATCAAGAGGCTCTTTACTTCTTCTTTGCTTTCTGCCATAAGGCTGGTGTCATCTGCATATCTGAGGTTATTGATATTTCTCCCAGCAATTTTGATTCCAGCTTGTGCTTCATCCACCCCAGCATTTCTCATGATGTACTCTGCATATGTTGAATAAGCAGGGTGACAACATACACCCTTGACGNTGGGGGGGATTTGCACAGGGTAAGGAAAAAGAACAGGAAAAGGGAGAAGTGAGCATCTCCAGCATCTCGTTTTTCCTGGCTCCCCCTTCCCCCAATTGAGAAGGCAGATTTACAGCCCTGGTTTGGGGAGGGGGGTGAGCATAAGGAAGACAGATCTGCAGTTCTGCCCTCTGAGTGTCTGGGTACTTAGCTTTAACTCCCCCATTAGCATCAATCCCCATCTTGCTGCCCATCCGTCTTCTGACATCAGCTCCTTCCCCTCTCTGTAGCCCAGGCTTTCTGACCCTAAGTGGCTCTTAAAGGGCCAGTCTAGACCTTTCTCTCCCTCCCTTCTCCCACTCCATGCAGCACAATCTGGGGTGTGTGTGTTTATGTGCAGCCATCCTTGCTGAGGCCAGAGTGGATGGGAGGCCCACTGTGTACATGTGGAGGGAGGGGGCAGCTCTTCCCTAGCTCCCTCTGTTCTCTTTGGTCTTTCTATATCAGGGACCCCCATCTTTGTTCACTACCTCCCCAAGCCCAGAGCAAGCCCTTCGGTTGAGCTGAGGGTCACAGACATGACTCCTAAAGCTGAGGGCTGGAGAAGTCATGTAGATCCACAGGGAAGATCCTCTCTCCCTCTCATTTCCTGGAGGCCCAGGGCAAGGGGTATCCTGAATTACTGGCTGTTTTTAATTCTCAGCCAGCAGTGGGGGTGGATAGGCTGAGACTCCTAGGAGATGCCCTGAGCCCCACATTCCTGGCCTCCTTTCCCAGGGACCCAGGCTGTGGTGGTGGTGGTGGGGTAGCATTTCAAATCTTCCTCTCTCTGTGAGGGAAATGACAAGCCAGAGGAACCTGCCTCTGCATTTACTGGCTCCTCTCTTATTCCTCAGCAACTGAGTTTAGGGGGTAACAGGGGAAACTGGCTTCTCCCCATTTCTCTCTATCTTCTGCAGAAAATGCTGTAACTGCACTCCAGGGGCTATAAGAATGCCAGGATGATTGGAAAGTTCCTCCCCCATCAACCTTCAATCCTTTCTGCTGCAAAGCTCTGCAGTCCTCTGAGGGGCTTTCCAGGATAGTCAAAGCCCCTTCCTGATATCTGAATCTCACTCCCCACTTCACTCAGTGTTCCCGTCTCTGGCGCAGGATGAGAGAGAACTGGTAGGTGGAGGGGCTTGGGAAAGTGGCCACGCTAAAAATAGGAGCCCCCAGCTGCACCCCCCACCAATGGCCCCTTATTTATCACCTTCCAAACCTCACTCTCAAAGAAGCATAAATATTCCTAATTCCTGAAGGCCAGCCCTGAACTCATAAATTTAACTGGGGAGGTGGGCAGGGGGAGGAGTGAGGTGTGGGGAAGGGGAGCCTACTGCAGCCTTGAGGAAGCCGAACATCTCCTGGGGGCGGTGTCTGACTTATCCCCAGGCTGACGCCCGTGGGTTTTCGTTGAGAGGAGGAGGAGTTGCGGCTCTCAATATTTCCTCTAGGAATTAGCCTTTTCTCACTCCCCGCCCCGAAATAAAAAACAAACTTAGTTCTGTCTTCTCAATTAGCTCTCCATCCTTCTCCATCCCTCTTTCTTTGCTATTACCTTCTAGTTTTTTCCTGCGCCCCTCTTGCCTCTGCTGCGCTTTTCTCTACGCCTTTGCTCCTGCAAGTCTCTCCCTTTTCAGAACCATTGTCTGAAGAGGAAATTTTCGTCTCTTGTTCTGTCTGGATAGTGAGATTTGAAGAGAAAAGTCCCCCTCAGGCCCCCCATCTCGCCGCTTCTGCCCATTAGCCCCCTCAAACGCGCCCTTGTCAGTCTTCTCCTCACACCCNATTGTCTGAAGAGGAAATTTTCGTCTCTTGTTCTGTCTGGATAGTGAGATTTGAAGAGAAAAGTCCCCCTCAGGCCCCCCATCTCGCCGCTTCTGCCCATTAGCCCCCTCAAACGCGCCCTTGTCAGTCTTCTCCTCACACCCTCCCTTTCTCTCCCTCGGCCTTCCTTTTCCTCTGTCACTCACTTCGCCTCCTCAGTTTCCCCTTCAGCTCAGGAATTCTCTCTCCCTCTCCAATCTCCTTTTCTCTCCCTACTGTACCCCATCCTACCCCGCGGATTCCTCAGGTCCTATTTACCCCTTCAGACCCCCTCATCTGCTTCAGTTTCTACCACCTCCACACCCCATTTTCCTCTCCCAATGGATGAAAGAGGAGGAGAAAGCTTGAGGAATAGGTATAGGGAATGCGGTTCGAGGAGGGGAGGGAGAGCAAGGAGAGAAGAAGCAGGGGAGAGGGAGACGGAAGCGGTGCAGAGGGGAGGGGCGTCCTCACTCCCCAACCGGCGCCCCCCTCTCCCCGCCGCCAATGAACCATAAATCAGAGCTAAGGCGGTTTGGCCAATGGTAGAGTGACTCGTAAATCGGCCTGTCAAGATCAGCCAATGAGAGGCGGTGTTAAATCAAGTCCTGTCAGCGCTTGGCCAATGAAAGGCCCTGGGCTGACCATAAATCTGCCTGTAAGAGACAGAGAAAGAGAGAGAGTGTGCGTACGAGCGAGAGCTGCAGGGNTGGCGTGCTGCGATTCATGGGGTTGCAAAGAGTCAGACACGACTGAGCAACTGAATTGAACTGAACTGAAACCTTAATCCCCAATCTGTAAGCCAAAAGACACACCCAGTGGTGGCAGGACAGCTCTAAGTCACTGTCAAAAGATGGAGGAGTGGGTGGTTCACCAATGGTTGGGATGATCCTCCCACTCATCAGTGTATGAATTCACCCCTAGCAAAACGGGCTGCTGCTGCTGTCGTTTCAGTCATGTCCGACTCTGTGCAACCCCATACACAGCAGCCCACCAGGCTCTGCCATCCCTAGGATTCTCCAGGCAAGAACACTGGAGTAGGTTGCCATTTCCTTCTCTAATACATGAAAGTGAAAAGTAAAATTGAAGTCGCTCAGTTGCATCCTACTCTTCACCACCCCATGGACTGCAGCCCACCCGGCTCCTCCATCCGTGGGATTTTTCCAGGCAAGAGTACTTGAGTGGGGTGCCATTGCCTTCTCTGCTAGCAAATCCTAGCCAGGCCGAATGCCATGGCCCCAGCCCTTGCCCTCAGCAATGGCCCACACCCTGAAGAGTGTGCTTCTTTCTGAATCTTAACAAATCCACCTCTTACTTGTTGCTTTGTCTCTCACTGAATTTTTGCAATGAGACATCAGAGCTTGAGCTTCATTAGGTTTGAAGCCAGGCATCCTGGGTTTTGGCTGGGCTCGAGTCCCAGGAGAGAGCTGAAGGAGAGGAGGAAAAAGCAGTGGGAAAAACGTGCCAAGGGATCCCCTTCATACCTGACCTGTGCTCACAGTTTTCATTGGGCTGATCCTTGGCACAAAGAAGAGTAAGGACAGAGGAACCCCCACAGGCTTGGGTAACAGCTACTGGGGCTCAGTAGATAGTACTTTGGGGACATACCAAAGAGTAGCCTCTCCAGAGTCCCTCAGTTCACCCACTGCTGCTCAACAGTGTCGTGGTGGATTGAGGAGACAAGAAAGGAGAGATTGTAAAGGAATTACGATTTCATTAGGCATACATCCCTCCAGCCATAGAAGTGAGGACCTCCCACCTTAACCAGAGGTCTTCTGGAATCTGAGATTGAGCCACATGAGCTTTCTGCTGAGTTCATTTTTCGCNAGGAGACAAGAAAGGAGAGATTGTAAAGGAATTACGATTTCATTAGGCATACATCCCTCCAGCCATAGAAGTGAGGACCTCCCACCTTAACCAGAGGTCTTCTGGAATCTGAGATTGAGCCACATGAGCTTTCTGCTGAGTTCATTTTTCGCTGACCCGGTTTCCAGCATGATAGGCCTCTTGTCACTTCCCTTGCGCTGGGTTTTCTTCGTGTTCTGCTTCTACCCGGGGAGCTTCGCTGAGTTCGGCGCCTGCTGTGCTTGGCCTCCTCCTTGCAGGGGCCATGACAAGGTTGTTTCAGCCAGGTTAAACCCGAACCACAACACCATAGATGTCAAGCAAGTGTATGCTCCTCGGTTTTGTCTCTTCACAACAAAGATTTGGAGTGACGGAGATTAAAGCCCTTGGCACATCAAAGCTCTCAGGTCTTGGACAGACCGCGTTATAGCTCTTAGACAAATCAGTGTTACAGTCTATTTTATTTAGAAAATAGCAAGAGACTGCATCCTCGAGGCTTGAGGGCGTGCCGACCCAAAGATGTGAAGAGAAGAGAGTGCGGGAGTGCACCCGCACGCGGGGGAAGAGAGAAAGCCTGCGCTTTGGCTCCTCTTTTTATATGTTTTTTCCCTCCCCCTGGCCTGCCGTATGTAAACTGGGCTAGCCAGGAGTGCTGTTTGTCGAACCTGAGGTCCTCACTCAGGTCCTTGGACCTTCCTGTGACCTTCCTTTGTTCTGTTTTCTCGGGCTTTTCCCTTCCTTGTCTTTTAGCCACTGCCATTTTGGACTCCTGTTTCCTATTCTACCTACCACTGATATCTTAGAATGTATATTATGGAAGTGGGTCTGGTAGTACCTTTCTATTGTTAAGTTCTGATCCTGTTATCCTAAAACGGAAATTGTGGGAGAGGGTCCGGTGAAGTTTTCACAAACTTGAGACGTTCTTTTGGTTTATCGTAATAATTAATTTAAAAGTATATAACTTTTGCTAACACTTGCTAACACACTAGCGACAGGGGCACTCTCTGTCCCCCTTCTGATGTCTATGTCAAAAGCTTTCTCTATCCCTTTTCTTCAGTTCAGTTCAGTTCAGTCGCTCAGTCGTGTCTGACTCTTTGCGACCCCATGAATCACAGAACGCCAGGACCCCCTGTCCATCACCATCTCCCAGAGTTCACTCAGACTCACGTTCATCGAGTCCGTGATGCCATCTAGTCATCTCATCCTCTGTCGTCCCCTTCTCCTCCTGCCCCCAATCCTTCCCAGCATCAGAGTCTTTTCCNAGAACAGGTCACACTCCCTCCCTCCCCACGAGGGGCTGCCCTCCCAGACACGCAGGCCCTGGGGTCCCTCTCGGGGGAGACGGAGGCTGCGTCTGCCAGTCACCAGATCTGTGAACTTGGACAAGCTATTTAGTCCTTTTTCCGTAACTGTATGATGGGGTTGTAGAACTTCCCTCAAAGGGTTCATGTGAGGTTGAACCAGTCAACCACAGAGGTTTTGACAGGGCCTGGCAGGGGGCAAGGGTTAAGCCTAGACTCCCATCGGCACGCTCCCGTGTTCCCGCTGGTCTAGCTCAACCTGGCGTAGCCGGAGACCTACCGTGGAAGTGCGCGCAAGTCGACCCCTGCTTCTCCCTGCTCCCGGCTTCCCTCTGCTCCCTGCTTCCTGCTTTGTGAGCTGAGTCCTGCTCTTCTGTCTGACTTCCTTTGGGTTCTCTGGTCTCTGCCCTCCTTCCGGGGCCTCTAGTCCACCCGGGGACACACAGAGGTCAGACCTGGGGCCTCAGTGCTGCTCCATCCAGAAATCTGCATCTCTAAAATCTCCCCTTTCGTACCTGCCAGGTCACTGTTGGTTCTAAAGGCCTCATATTGCCGTTCTATCTGGTCCTATGTGGTCCAACGTATGGACCACACCTTGATGTCCCCAATTCTGTTCCCTGGATCCTCCAGCATCCACTCCTTTCCTAAATCTTTTAGCAATTGAATGGCATTCTAAAAAAATTATTTGCTTTGAATTGGTTTATAAATGATACCTATTTGTAAACTGAGAACTTACAGAAAATATGAGATAAAATAAAACAAAAGCAATTGATGTTTTGTTTACTAATCCTGTAAGTAAAAATATACTTACACATGAACAATGACATGAGTTAATACTTTAAACAGACTTAGCTAAAGTATTTTTAGCAACAAGTTTTAAGAGAGGATTTAAATATGCTTTTTTGACCATGATTGTACATTTCATTCCTTTCAGTTCAGCAATCCTTTATGTCTGGCATATTGTTCTCTCCACTGTTCTGTCAGCCGCCAACATTTCTACATCCTGCATTACCTTCTCACTCGAACAGGACGCTGCTAAAAAAAATTAGTTGTGTTGTCAGATGCTGAATTAAATTTATACCACCTTCTTTACTGCAGGACTTTTCAGAGCCTTTAATTGCTAACATAATTTCCTAGAAAGGAAAGACTATATGTAGCATTGCCAAAATTTGACTTGCAGAACAGCCCCCACTTTACAAAATAAAAGACATCTTGCTAGGAGTTAGGGTTCCCTGGAAGCACTGCTTTACATCAAGCCATCTAAGTTTTTACCTGGCTCACGTCACACCTGGAAGCCGATAGTACGGACTTCCAAGGCATAGGCTGAGTTGAGAAGTGGCTTATGTGCAGTGCTGTGCTTTGTTGCTCAGTCATGTGCAACTCTTCGAGACCCCATGGACTGTAGCATGCCAGGCTCCTCTGCCCTTGGTGATTCTCCAGGTGTGAATGCTAGAGTGGGTTGCCCTGTCCTTCTCTGGGAGTCTTCCCAACCTAGGGATTGAACCCATGTCTCTCTCACTGCAGGTAAATTCTTTACCGTCTGAGCCACCCGGGAAGCCCAAGAATACTGGAGTGGGAAGCCTGTCTCTTCTCCAAGGGAATCTTCCTGACCCAGGACTCAAACCAGGGCCTCCTGCATTGCAGGTGGATTCCTTACCAACTGAGCCCCCAGGGAAGCTCAAAGGAGCTTATAGCTAACCCTCATTTCTGAGCGGAGCAAACCTAGGATGAAGCAGAGCACTGGACGTGGAATAGAACACAGGGGTTCATGTCTTGGTGTTGCTGTTCAAAACCGATGTGAATTTGGTTCATCACAACTGAGGCTGTTTCCGCCAACAAGCCGGGGATAAGATCTGCCTCCCAGGGCTGTTGTAAAGAATAAATGACATTGTTTATGAAAGTGCTTAGTCAAATGTAACTGCTCCAGACAAGTAATTTGAAGGTGTTTATTAGTAGAGGAACCCAACCCAAAAATTGTAACGTTGTTAACACTGTGCTTTATCAAATTGTCTCCTGCCTGGTGGTCTGGAACCCACAGGCTTCTCTGACCTGGCAGATGGTGTCCTCACTCTGCGGGACCTCCCGGAGAGAAGCACAGAAGCGCTGGCCCTGCTGAGCCCAGCTCGCAGCGGCCCAGTCCATTCATGTTCCAAGTCCCACTGCATCAGGATGCCCAGCGCTGGGCCTGAGGGCTGTGCTCCATCTCTCCTGGAGGGTAAGAAGCAGCCGGGCGCCCAGAAGCCTTTGCTTCCCTCCCCACCACCACCCCATCAACAGGTCTTCACTGAGCTGAGGCTCCAAAGGAAAAGAGCACATTAGCAAACTCCCCGAGCTAGAAACTGGAGGTGCACTGCCTGCCGGGGTCCTCTCTCTAGAAAGTGGGACTGGGGCGTGAACCATTAACTTCAGAGGGTCTGTTGCTTCATCTGGTAAGATGTCTGGGAGGCTGACCTCATGAGAGTTTTGCTAACAAGAAAGAGAAAGGATGTCAAGCCGCTGGCCCTCTGGGAGCTCGCACTGTAGTGTGGGAGACAAGACACATGCCCCAAACAAGAGCAAGAGGCCGCGTGGCAGAGGGCGCCCGGCACGCACGGCTGTGGGCTCCTCTGCTCACCGTGGCCGAGGAGCCCCGCTGGCCATGGCGTGATGGTGTCTCAGCCCGGGCGGCCGTAACAGCATACCGCAGGCTGGGGGTGTAACAACAGACATCTGTTTTCCCGGCGTTTCTCCACTCTCTCACAGTGGNTTCAGGGTGGACCCGTTCACCGACTATGGCTCCTCGCTCACCGTCACGCTGCCCCCTGAGCTGCAGGCGCACCAGCCCTTCCAGGTCATCTTGCGCTACACCTCGACCGACGCCCCTGCCGTGAGTCCTGCTTCCGGGCGGCCTCTCCCCGTGCTCCGGGCTAAGGGGGCGTTCTTGGGGGCGCTGCGCCCGCGACACTTGCAGAGGGGGGCCAGCCCGGCTCTCCACGAGCCGGCCCCGGAGTCCTGTCCAGGCGCCGGCGGGGCTTCCCAGCTGGTGCCAGGGGAGCTCTTAGGAGCCCTGGACCGAGTGAGCCCCCGGGTTCTGTTCCCGGGGACAGGGGGCTGTGTGCCACCAGGGAAGCCTCTCCCTTCAGCTGCGCAGGGACGGGTCCCTGCCTGGAGACGGGCAGCTTCTGGTGAGCACACGCCAAGACCAAGGGCCTCAGTGTGACCCGGGCTTCGGAGGACTGTTCCCTGGGGGTGGCAAGAGGGACAAACTTGCCGGAGTGGGAGACCGCGGGGCCTGGATCTGCTTTAATGCTTCAGGCCGCAGGGGACTGGAGGGTGCTCCAGCAGGTTGGCCCCATGTCCTCAACGCAGACACCACAGGCTCTGCGGGGCTTTGGACACGGAGCGCCCACCGCCCAGGGGCTCAACAGGAAGGCTGGGCAGCCCAGACAGCACCCTTCCACCGCAGGGGTGCTTTCAGGATGGAGCGTGGGGGCTCCTGGGTCCCTGTAAGGGCCGCACGTTTGCGACAGTGACCCCCCAACACACGCCATTCAAGTAGCTCTGGGAGGCCCCAGCAGGTTCCATCTGTCACTGCTGTGGCATGTGAATAGACAGGGTGACGGAAAGGCATCAGGCCAGGAGCCATCAAGGAGAAATCCGGAAGAGCCTAGGCCAGACACACACCTGCAGGCTTCCTGCACGACTCCCAGGAGCCCCCAGCTGCCACCCCACCCCTTTCTGAGCTTCTGCAGATGTGCCAGCCTGGCCCCTGCTGCCTGTCGGCCTGGCCCCTGCCCTGCCCGCTGGGCCCCTGCTGTCTGCCAGCCTCGCCCTTGCCCTGCCAGTCTGGCTTCTGCCCTGCCCGCCTGGCCCCTGCTCCCTGCCCGCCTGGCCCNGCCCCTGCTGCCTGTCGGCCTGGCCCCTGCCCTGCCCGCTGGGCCCCTGCTGTCTGCCAGCCTCGCCCTTGCCCTGCCAGTCTGGCTTCTGCCCTGCCCGCCTGGCCCCTGCTCCCTGCCCGCCTGGCCCCTGCTGCCTGTCAGCCTGGCCCCTGCCCTGCCCGCCTGGCCCCTGCTGCCTGCCAGGGGCCTTCTGGGGCTCTGACAGCTGGCGGGTATGGCTCCCACCACAGCTGTGAAAACAGAGGCGGTGGTTCTCCCTGACCTTGGAGCCCATGTGTCTGGCCCACCTAAGACCAGCAGAGTGGGTGGAGAGTGGTGGGACCAGGGCCCACAGCCGGCTACCCTGCTGGCCTGACCCTGTCCCCAGCAGCCTGACCACGGGGGCCTGTCCCCAGCATGAGCCATGGACCGCTTATCCCAGGACCTGGGGGTGGGGGTGGGGGGTGAAATGCAAGTTCCTAGGTCCCAGCACTCTGGTCAGACCCAGGAGTTTGCATTTTTGAACAGTCTCCCCAGACAGGCCTTCCGAACATCTGGGGCAGCCCTAGGGGTCAGCAGAAAAGGGAGATCCTGCCGCAGGCTCTGCTTGGGCAGAGGACAGACACACAGAAGCCAGGAAGCAGTTTTGTAGAAAGTCCATGAAGGCCGACAGCGGCCCGGCTGGCCTGCAGGCACTNGGGAGAGCGGGCGGGGGGCCAGGCGCGAGAGAAAGAGCTGCGGAGAAAAAAGGGCGATAACGGAGGTACAGGCGCTGAAGACAGCGTAGAGGAGAGACGGACAGATGGAGAGAGACAAAGAGAAGCCTTGAGAGATAGCGTCAGAAAGTCAGCGATAGGGCTGGGGCTCCGGCGGGAGACTGACAGAGATAAAGAAAATAGAGAGACCGACACTGACACCCTCAGGAGGGCCCCCATGAAACAGTTCCCCAAGACAAATGCATACACTTGCGCGAAATACGCGTGAGCTCCGCACCACGAGGGACCTCGTGCGTGGACACAAACGCGCGCCGTGCACACACGCAAGAGAGAGAACGAGCCTGACGCATAATCTTCCTTCTCTTTTCCCCTCACTCAACGCCTATGGAGATTAGGGGTGGGGTATATATGTGGGGCTGTTGAGGGTGAGAGAGGAGGGGGTTGCTTTCTCGCTGTGATGTGTCCCGTTTGATCTCAGATTCTAGGGTTTCCCGTGTCCTCTTGAGTCATTTTTTCCAGTGACTGAGGATTGGGAAGTCCCTCCTGAGGTCTAACTTCAATCCCTGTTGCTGCTCATTTGTACTTGCCAAAGCTTTTGAATCGCCTTCAAAGAATATGAAAAGTGAAGCCTTTTACAACCCCTTCAGAGAACTCTTAACTTTGAGAATCTTAGAAGGTCTGAGCAGGAAGGATTTTTAGGGGTCATCTGATCACTTGATTCTAGTTATAGAAAAGTTTCGGTCTTACTGTGGTTAGACATGTAGACTGGTACTAAAGTCAGACTTTCAGTTCTCAAATCATGATCATACCACTTACAATCCCTTGGACTTTAGACAAATGGCTTCCCCTATTTGTGCATTATTTATTTATAAGCAAAAAATTATAATAGATATGCCCAGACGTTCAGTCGTGTCCAACTCTTTGTGACTCCCATGGACTGTAGCCCACCAGGCTCCTCTGTACATGGAATTTTCCAGGCAAGAATACTGGAGTGGGGTGCCATTTCTTCCTCCAGGGGATCTTCGTGACCAAGGGATCGAACTCGAGTCTCTTACATCTCCTGCATGGGCAGGCACCACCTCGGAAGCTCATTATAATATCTTATGGTAAATTTTGTGAAGATTATGCAAAATAATATATTTACAGTATTTAGGACAGTATAAGGTGCATGGTAAGAGTGCACCCCCACCTGCATCTTTGTACAGATGATAAAACCTGAGGTCCAAAACGACTCAGGTTCCTGGTCCAACTCACAGAACAAATTATCAGAGCCTTGACTAGAGCCCTGGTATCTATACTCCCAGGCCAATGATCTTTATTGGTCTTGCTGTTCACCCCACCTGTCTGGACCCCCAGCTCAGTCACCCGAACTTGATTCAATACAGGCTGCTGTGACTTTTGTGGAAGGAAGACACTCAAAAATACATGTTTCTTATTAGGAAGCAGGACTCTTGGGCCCTGGAGGTGTGTTGAAGGTGAGGGTATCAATTTGTCCACCCTGGCTATGGTCCTTTCTGCTCTCATCTTCTTCTCTCTGGACTTTGCTCTCTCAAACCATGGACTTAGGGGAAGGGAAGGGATACATGCAGCCAGAGCAGTGTTACTACCATCAATGACTCTCACATTCTATCCACAATGCCCACTCTTTTTCCCCCACCCCAGCTAGGTAGACAGTAAATATCTCATGAATAATAAGTGTCTACTTCTTCATTTTTCTTCCTAAGCTTTGGGCAAAAAGGAGGGGTGGGGATTCCTGGATCTCTGCCCTTGCTGGCCAGGAGGGTGGTAGTATATCTGGACTCCCTGTCTTGCTGATACCTTCTGTCCTCACAGGGAAGCCAGAAAGGAAACACAGAGAACCAGCGTCACCTGGTGGCCACAGGTGCTTTGAATTCATGCATGTGCATGCACGTACGCACGGATGACAGGATATCGGTCACACTGGAGGAAAGGAGTGGTGTGACCTCCCGTTAGCCGGGCCCCTGGGCCTTCTTAACTAGTCTTTTTGTAACTTTTGTAACCCAGGATGACCAGAGCAAGTCTGAGGGAAGAGGAGGGGCCAGGACCCAGGTGAATTAACTGCAAGCAGCGTGACCCTGCTAGGGCAGCTAAAATGCCTGCCTGCCACTGCCTTGGTTAAGCTCAGTTGCATTTCCACAGAGAGAGGAGTTCTCCCCCATGTCCATTCTCTTTGGACTGGGCAAGGGTCAGGGGGCTGGACTCAACTGGAGTGGCTATCAAAGCTGGATTTCAAAACTTTTTTGTGTTGGGGGAAAAAAAAAAAAACCTGTTGTGATGGGTCATCCTGGCAGCAGTAGCTAGAGGTGGGGGCCATTTCTGGGAAGTTAAATCAGTTCAGTTCTCAGTCATGCCTGACTCTGCGACCCTATGAACAGCAGCACATCAGGCCTCCCTGTCCATCACCAACTCCCAGAGTCCACCCAAACCCATGTCCGTTGAGTCAGTGATACCATCCAACCATCTCATCCTCTGTCGTCCGCTTCTCCCCCTGCCTTCAATCTTTCCCAACATCAGGGTCTTTTCAAATGAGTCAGCTCTTCGCATCAGGTGGCCAAAATATTGGAGTTTCAGTTAAACAAAAAGGCAGGCTAATAGAGACTTCCCTGGTGGTCCAGTGGTTAAGAACTCACTTTGTAATAATGCAGGGACACAAGGTTGATCCCTGTTCAGGGACCTAAGATCCTACATGCTGCAGAGCTTGCCACAGCTAGAGAGTCCGAGCACCGCAAGGAGAGATCCTTCATGCTGCAACTAAGATCGGTGGCAACCAAATTAAAAAAATATTAAAAAAAAAGAATTGGTTGTCTGGCATCCGCTAAGGGTGTGCGTGCATGCTCAGTCTCTTCAGTCGTGTCTGACTCTTTGCAACCCTATGGACTGTAGCCTGCCATGCCCTCCTCCAGGGGATCTTACCAACCCAGGGGTTGAACTGGTGTCTCTTATGTCTCCTGCATTTGCAAGTGGGTTCTTTACTGCTAGCGCCACCTGGGAAGCTAATGGTAATTGATTTTTTTAAAAAAAGAGGCAGGCTAATCCTCTTAAACCAACTCACATGATTTATACCTGGAAACCCCTCAGCTGGTCTTCTGCTTCCTGCCCCTGCTCTGACTTATGTCCCCCCAAACCCTCAACTATTAGGTTCCAGCTGCAAACCAACCCTGGCCTATTTTCTTCTTCCCCACAGATCACACCTGAACATGAAGAGGATAGAATTCATTTTTTAATAATTAATAATGCATCTTGAGCAGCCTAGGGCTGAAATATTGAGTGAAGGGTGGAGAGGCTGGGTTTGGGGAGTTTGGGGGTTGGTTGTCCATGAAAATTCCCACAGGTCTCACTTTCACCTATTCCTATAACAGCTGGCCACTCTAGTTCTGGAAGAGACAATCCCAGATTCTGGTGACTGGGGACACAGTTTTAATGGAACCTACGGAAACTCCGGGGCCCTCGGTTCAGGAGGGAGCCATAGGCTTGGCGGAACTGGCGGTTCATGGCCGCGTACAGCACAGGGTTGATGCAGCCGTTAAGCCAGGTGAGGTTGGCAGCCAGCATGTGGACAACTCGGGGAGCCTGGACCTTGGCATCCAGGATGTTGAGTAGCAAGAAAGGGATGTAGCTCAGGGTGAAGCAGAGGAACACAGCAAAACACATCCGGGTCACCTTCCCAAACTCTGATGGAGAGTCCTGATCTCTCTGGGCTCCTTTAGTCATCCTGGCCTTGGCAGCCACTCCTGGAGGGTTTTTCTCTGCCATCTGCTTAGCTGCCTTACTGTTGCTCTGGTCCCTGACTCCTGATGAGTCTCCTTCCAGGGTCTGGGTGGTGGCAGCACTGACTGGCTCAGATGAAATCCCCTCGCTGGGCCCTCCTGAAGCCAGCCCACTGTCCAACTCCTGGAAAAGACCAGGCGCGGCCTCCTGTGCCCCAGCCACGTGGCTGGAGCGGGTGCTTGCCTGGTGCAGCTTGTACTGATCCAGTGCTTGTGCTGCTCGCTTCACCTGCCGGTGGATGAGGCAATAGAAGACACCGACACTGCTAAGCCCAAGCACAAAATAGACGCCCAGGAGGATGGTGGTGTAGGGCTGGCCTCGGATGCGATCAAAGCTGCAGGTGCAGACTACGGGCACCAAGATATAGATTGGCCAGAGGGGAGCGAAGCTGGCCACAGCCACCACCCAGGTGCTCACCAGTGCCAGCACTATGCCCTTGGCACTGAAAACTTGGGGAAAGAGCTTAGGGTGGGCAATAAGGAGATAGCGTCCCAGGGCGATGAGGCAGAGGGTGAGGATGGAGACAGAGTTGGATGCAAAAAGGAGAAACCCAAAGATGCGGCAGAAGGTGGCACCGGTGCGCCAGTGCAGGTTGAGGTAGGTGTCCACCGAGAAGGGCTGGAGAAGGGTGCAATAGAGCAGATCAGCCACTGTGAGGTTGGCGATGAGCAGGTTGAAGCGGGTACGGAGCTTGGGCTGGATGGCCAAGGCCAGCAGGGTGAGCACGTTGCCCACGGTGCCCGTCACGGCCACCACAATTCCCCAGCTAACTGCCACATAACGATAGCCCAGCACAGACTCATGGTAGCAGGAGAAGTTGACGTCAGAAGCGTTCCACATGATGGAAGCTGAAAGGGGTGGGGAGAAGAGGAAGTCACAACCTGATCTTGAACTCAGATCTCTCAAATAACTCAGCTTCCAGGCACCTGAACTGTTCCAGGAGCTCCTGAGCCATTCTCAAGCTTTTTCATCCCAAGATCCCCAACCTCCTCTTTCCCATTCTCAAAGATTTTCCCAAATGTTTATCTATTTTATCTATGAAGTTTCTGTCTACTCCCATCTCCAGGCCTTTTCAATATCCCTCCAGATACTCTTCCCTGTCCTTTAAGACCACCCAGGAGTCCCTTCTCCTCTGTATTCAGAATAGTTCTGTCTGTAGTCCCTCCTGCCACACACAGATAACAGGCCTCAATTTTTTTTATTGTTTGTTTGTTTTTACCACCTGGGAGATGAGACAGAGAATATGAAAGTATAGCCACCACAAGAGTACTCACCTGAGTCTCCCAGCCTTCAAATCTCTTTTCAGCGGAAGAAGTTCAACTCACTCAAAGCACAGTCCTTTCTGGTGTGCAGTCAGGCTTCAAACAGGAGGTGCTCTGCTTCTGTTATACTGGCCTGAAAGAACAAGAAACTCCCCAGTTACCCAACCTCGGCCACTTCCTCCCTTGCCTCCGGTCCTACTCATTTGGCTTTAACTAGTGAAATATGGGCTTCTCTGTTGAAATTTCCTTACTACTTACTGCACTGGACACCACAAATGATGTAGCCAGTCCTGGTGAGGACAGTGGTTGTGGGAATTGAGAACAATGATCAGGATCCATAGGTTATTGAGAGGCAGATAGGATTTATTTAATGACTCATAGGAAAAAGGGTTAGAAGGAGGGAAGACTAGGAGGACACCCACTTTTCCAGGTGGGAATGGTTCTCTTAATCAATGAGATAGGGAATGTGGGAAGTATCGCAGGCTTAGGAAGCGGGTAAATAATGAATTCAGTTTTATACCAGATTTGAGGTACCTGCGGGATATGCTAATATCCTTGCTCCTCTAACCTAAATTTCTCCCAGCCACCCCCCTACCTTTCTCCACATGTGATCCAGCCCTACTTTTCTCCACCCACTTTCCTATCTGGCCACTTCTGCCCCTCAGATTTCTAGATCTCTAGGCTCTTTTTTGAGCTAGATCAACCGGAAAACAAAACAAATACACACACATAAAAACCCCTCAAACTCCTCATTGGGTTCTATTTCTGAACCTGTAGCAAACTCCCACCCCCAACTTGGTAACTAACTCAGGAGGCCCGATTTCCCTCATCTTCCTCTTTAAGAGTCCTCATCCCACTTTCCTTCCTCCTTCTGCGAGACTGGGAAGTGCGTAGGTGTGGAAGTGAGCAAAGAAGATGCAACTCAGGATGAGCCCACGTAGAGGCTGGATTCCGGTCTGTCCTTTTTTGTTGACCTTCTTGCTGCCCTGCAGGGCTAGAGGGGGGGGGAGGGTGGTCACTGAATCACTGGCTGCTCTTGGCAGTGTGTGGTTGACCCGAATTCTGAGGATGGAGAGACCCCTCCCCACCAGACCCCTCCCCTCAGCATCATGTGAGAGGCAGCTAGTGAAGTGCGCCTTCCTGTCCTACAGACCACTTAGGGAAACGGATGAGAAGGAATTCTAGTATCATTGTAAACAGCACGGTCCCAGCTCTTTAGTCGTTGATCCATGAAATCAAACGAACTTTTAAGAGACCCAAACTTGCTCATTTTGCAGATGGGGAAGTTGAGGACTAACCGCAAGGTCACTATTTATATGGAGTCGAGTAGAGCCTAGAGCTCAGATTCCCAGGTCCCTCCTCCCATCTCCCCGTGCTTTGAATGTCGCTGGCGTGGGTTTCCCACTAGAGGCACAAAAGTCTGGATCCTTTCTTTGTCTGAGACCGGGTCTGACACCTGTCTCCCTAGGTCCTTTTCCATGTCGTTGTCGCCGCCTGGTGGAGTTGCGACGAATTCTGAACAGCCGTGGCTGCAATCCGAGACCTGGACTCCAAATGATTCCCCAGGGCCAAGTTGACACTTGAGCTAGGCCGAAGTGGGGCCGAGTGGGATGGGGAGTATTGCTCGCTTTGCGCAAGCCTCGAATCTTGCCTCCTTCCAGCCGGGTTTTCCCGTCCCCCTCCTCCTTCTGTCTCTCTTTCCTGTGTGCCGTTCCCCGCCCCGCCACCATACACATACACACTCTTCTGATGGAATTGCTCCCCAAAACAGCGGACAAAGATCGAGAGTCTGAGTCTGGGGGACGGAGGGCAACGAATCCAGATTTTATTGTCAGGGACTGGGAAAAGGGGAAGACATGGGTGGGGGGCCGGGATTGCTACATCGTCAAGCAGAAAGAGTTGTAGTGGAGGGGAAGGCCAGTGGGGCCCGTCCCTCTCCCGGGTCGATGCTGGGAGGGCTGACGATACGGAAAGCACAGGGGGTGGAGGAAGGGAAGGTCACGACCCCGCCCGAATTGTGCAGTGGAAGTGTCTGGGGGGAGGGGACAGCCGTGAGGTCTAGGAGCTGGGTTGGGGGAGGCTACAGACTGCAAATCCTGC
>SJYV01018194.1:0-19106 GCA_006410875.1 Neotragus pygmaeus | reverse complement strand
GTCAGTAGGGGGAGAAAAGAATGGGTCCGTGAGCAGTTCGGATGGGCCCGGGGGCGGGGTGGAGCAGGGGATGGGTGATCGGCGGTCCCTGGAGCAGAGGTGCGGCTGGGGCCGGGCGCAGAGACAGCGGGGAGCCTGCTGCCGCTGCCATTACCGCAGCCACCGCCAGGGGGCTGGGGAGCAGGCCGCCGGCCAGGGACTTGGGCAGTTCCTTGGAGAAAGTCAGCGTGCCCTGCAGGGGGAGAGGGCGGGGAGGGGTGAGGGAATAGTCATTCTGAGGCTTGGCCAACTCCACCTCTCCCAGGGCGGCCGGCAGCCCGTCTCCTCCCGCCCCCCGCTTGGACCCGCTTTGGCCACATTTTCCGTCGTCCAGGCCTCACCGCTAGTTCGCCAGCGCCCCTGGGCTTCTTGTGACGGCTCAGGAGCGGGTTGGGCTTCCCGGCCACGCCGTCTCGGTGCCGCCGGCTGGAAATGTGCTGTAAGGACCAGTGCGGGGGGGTGGGGGGAGGGTCACCGTGAACCACGGGAAACAGGGAACTCACACCTCAGCACCTGGGCCTGCCCCTTCTGTGGCACCAAAGGGGTACCCTGAGGAAATTCCCTCCCCCGAGCTCCCCCTTAGCAGGTGAACGCCCCAGAATTCTCGCGAAAGGCCTCAGACCCACCTGTTTCAGTTGGACCTCCGAGTTGACCTTGACATTGCAGATCTCACAGTGGAAGGTTCGGTCCTGGGCAGGGGCCTCTGGTTCCCCAGGAGTGGGAGGCCCCAGCCGAGGATAAGCTTTGATGGGGCCCAGTCCACTTCGGGCCTCCAGAATTGTCTTGTGCTTAGTACCTGGAGCCCACAGAGGGCAGGGGGTTAGGGGTGGAGAAAAGTTCTCCAGGCCTACTAAGCCTCAAATACCCACATTTCCAATTACAATATTGAGGGGGTGCATCAGGCTGTCTCTTATACANAATGAAATCTGACACTGTTTCCATATTTTCCTCATGTACTTGCCATGAAAGGATAGGACTGGAGGCCATGATCTTAGTTTTCTGAATGTTGAGTTTTAAGCCAGCTTTGTCGCTCTCCTCTTCCACCTTCATCAAAAGGCTCTTTAGTTCTTCACTTTCTGCCATTAAAGTGGTATCATCTGCTTATCTGAGGTTATTGATATTTCTACCGGAAATCTTGATTCCAGCTTGTGATTCATCCACTTCTGCATTTCACATGATATACTCTGCATATAAGTTAATTAAGCAGAGTGACAATATACAGCCTTGATGTACTCCTTTCCTAATTTTGAACCATTGCTCCATGTCAGGTTCTAACTGTTGCTTCTTTTCCTGCATACAGATTTCTCAGGAGGCAGGTAATGTGCTCAGGTAGTCCCAGTTCCTTAAGAATATTCCAGAGTTTGTTGTGATCCACACAGTCAGTCTTTAGTGTAGTCAATGAAGCAGAAGTAGATGTTTTTCTGGAATTCTCTTGCTTTTTCTATGATCCAGTATATGTTGGCAATTTGATCTCTGGTTCTTCTGCCTTTTCTACATCAGCTTATACATCTGCAAGTTCTCCATTCATGTACTGTTAAAGCCTAGCTTGAAGGATTTGAGCATAATCTTGCTGGCATGTGAGATGAGTCCAACTATACAGTAATTTGAACATTGTTTAGCATTGCCTTTATTTGGGATTGGGATGAAAACTGACCTTTTCCAGTCCTGTGGCCACTGTTGTGAAAGTGTTAGTTGCACAGTCATGTCTGATTCTTTGTGACCCTAGGCCTGTAGCCCACCAGGCTTCTCTGTCCATGGGATTTCCCAGGCAAGAATACTGGAGCAGGGTGGCCACCGCTGACTTTTCCAAATTCGCTGGCATAATAAGTGCAGCTCATTAACAGCATTACCTTTTAGGATTTTAAATAGCTCAATTGGAATTCCATTACCTCTATTAGCTTTGTTTGTAGTAATGCTTTCTAAGGCTTACTTGCATGCACAGTCCAGGATATCTGACTCTAGGTGAGTGACCACACCATCATAGTTATCTGAGTCACTAAGAGCTTTTTTTGTACAGTTCTACTGTGTATTCTTGCCACCTCTTCTAAATATCTTCTGCTTCTGTTAGGTCCCTACCATTTCTGTCCTTTATTGATCCCATATTTGCATGAAATGTTCCCTTGGTATCTCCAAGTTTCTTAAAAAGATCTCTAGTCTTTCCCATTCTATTTTTTTCATCTTTAATTGCATTGTTCCTTTGAGAAGGCTTTCTCACCTCTACTAAAACTTGCTGTTCTCTGGAACTCTGTATTCATTTAAGTATATCTTTCCCTTTCTCCTTTGCCTTTCACTTCTCTTCTTTTCTCAGCTATTTGTAAAGCCTTCTCAGACAATCACTTTGTCTTCTTGCATTTCTTTTTCTTAGAGATGATTTTGGTCACCACCTCCTGTACAATGTTATGAACCTCTGTCCATAATTCTTCAGGAACTCTGTCTAACAGATCTAGTCCCTTGAATCTCTTTGTTACCTCCACTGTATAATCATAAGGGATTTGATTTAGGTCATACCTGAGTCTCTTAGTGGTTTTCCCTAAGCCATTGGTTTTCAATTTGATCCTGAATTTTGCAATTGGGAGCTGATGATCTGAGCCACAGTCAGCTCCAGGTCTTATTTTTGATGACTGTATAGAGCTTCTCCATCTTCAACTGCAAAGAAGATAATCTGATTTCAGTACTGACTATGGTGATGTCAGTACACCACCAGATGGTGATGTCCATGTGTAGAGTCAGAGTGATTGCCAGTGGGTTTCTTTCTGAGGTGATGAAAATGTTCTAAAATTAAACTGTAGTATTGATTGAGTAACTTTGTAGATATACTGCTGCTGCTGCTGCTGCTGCTAAGTTGCTTCAGTCGTGACCAACTCTGTGTGACCCTATAGATGGAAGCCCACCAGGCTCCCCTGTCCCTGGGATTCTCCAGGAAAGAACACTGGAGTGGGTTGCCATTTCCTTCTCCAATGCATGAAAGTGAAAAGTGAAAGTGAAGTCGCTCAGTCGTATCTGACTCCTAGCGACCCCATGGACTGCAGCCCACCAGGCTCCTCCATCCATGGGATTCTCCAGGCAAGAGTACTGGAGTGGGGTGCCATTGACTTCTCTGTAGATATACTAGAAACCATTGAATTTTATACATCAAATGAGTAAATGTATGATATGTGACTTATTTATCAACAAACTGTTAAAAAGAGTAAACTGAAGTTTACAATTATGGGTATATACATGTGTATGTATCACCTAGATTAATATCAGAAAGGGCAAGGAAGTACAAAAAGAAGAACAAACAGCCCAAGTTAGCAAAAGGAAAGTGAAAGTTACTCAGTTGTGTCTGACTCTTTGTGACCCCAAGGACTATACACTCCATGGGAATCTCCAGGCCAGAATACTGGAGTGGTATCTGTTTCTTTCTCCAGGGGATCTTCCCAACCCAGGAATTGAGCCAGGGTCTCCTGCATTGCAGGTGGATTCTTTACCAACTGAGCTATCAGGGAAGCCCAGCAGAAGGAAGGAAATAATTAATTAGAAGAAAAATAAATGAAGCAGAGACTAGGAAAACAATAGTAAAAAAAAAAAAAAAAAGACAAAGCCAGAGTTGGGATTTTTTTAAAAACGAAAAAGAATAACTCCTTATAAGACTAATTAAGAAAAAAATAATAATAGCCAAGACTCAAAATCAGAAATAAAAAGGGAAAAGTTACAATTGATTCAAAAGAAATTTTTTAAAGGGTCAAACTCTTATGAATAATTATATGGACAAACTAGAACTGGACAAACTAGAAAAAAAGATAAATTCCTACAATCTACCAAGACTGAATAAACAGAAAGCCTGAAGAGACCAATGACAAATAAAGAAGACTATATAAAGAAGAGCTGACTCATTGGAAAAGACTCTGATGCTGGGAGGGATTGGGCAGGAGGAGAAGGGGATGATAGAGTATGAGATGGCTGGAGGCATCACTGACTCGATGGACGTGAGTCTGCGTGAAATCCAGGAGTTGGTGATGGACAGGGAGGCCTGGTGTGCTGCCATTCATGGGGTCACGAAGAGTCTGTCATGATTGAGCAACTGAACTAAACTGAACTGATATAAGCAATCAAAAGCCTTCCAATAAAGAAAGTCCCAGGAACAGATGACTTCACAGGTAAATTTTCGAAATACTTAAAAAAGAATCAATACCACCTTACAGCCTTCCAAGAAAAAGAAGACAGAACACTTCCAAACTTATTAGACCAGTATCAAATAAAGCCCAAGAAAACACGACAAGAAAAGAAAACTACAGACCAATATCCTTCATGACCATGCATACAGAAAGTCTCAACAAATATTAGGGAACTGAATTCAACAAGCATCAGAAGGATCATATATCATGATTAAGTGGGATTTATCTCTGGAATGCAAAGACGGTTCAATATGGATATACCACATTGACAGAATGAAGATAAAAATCACACAATCATCTCAATAAATGCAGAAAAAGCATTTGATGAATTCAACACCATTTCATGACAAAAATTCTCAACAAATTACAAGAAACTTACCTCAGCACAATAAAGACCATAAATGTATGAAAAGCCCACAGCTAATATCATATTCAATGGTAAAGAGGTGAAGATTTTTTCTCTAAGTTCAAGAACAAGGCAAGGATGCCCACATCCACCACCTCTATTCAACATAGTACTGGCAGTACTAGTCAGAGCAGTAATGCAAGAAAAAGAAATTTAAAATATCTAAATTGGAAAGGAAAAAGTAAAACTCTCTGTCTGTGGACAATATGGTCTTGCATAAGGAAAACACTAAAGACTACATAAAATACTGCTAAAATTAACAAATGCAGTTAAGTTGCAGAGTACAAAATCAGCATATAGAAATAAGTGAATCTTATTCAATAACAATGAACCATCTACAAAGGAAATTAAGAAAATAATCCTAAAATTGCATCAAAAATCATAAAATGCTTAGGAATAATCTAAGCCAAGAAAGTGACAGACTTGAAGGCTGAAAATGATAAAATATTGATGAAAGAAATTAAAGACATTAATTAATAAATGAAAAAGCATTCCTAGCTCATAGATTGGAATGCTTTATATTGTTAAAATGTTTATTCAACCCAAATGATCTATACATTCAATGCAATCCCTACCAAAACCCTGATGGCATTTTTATATATAAACAGCAAAAACAATCCTAATATTCATATAACTAAAAGCACAGATGAAAAAAAAATAAAAGCACAGATGACAAAAGCAAAAGTAGAGAACTGGGATTTTATCAGACTTAAAAGCTTCTGCACAACAAAGGAAATCATCAACAAGATGAAAAGAAAAGGCATACTATGGAATGGAAGAAAATATTTGCAAGTCATATATCTCATAAAGAGTTAATATAAAAAATATACAAGGAACTCCTACAACTCAATAGAAAAAAAAATCATAACTAATTTAAAAATAGGCAAAGGAACTGAGTAATCACTTCTCCAAGAAGACACAGAAATGACCAACAAGTAAATGAAAAGGTACTCAGCATCACTAATCATTGAGAAAATGCAAATCAAAACTACAATGAGATATCACTTCTTATCAGTTGGGGTTATTATAAATATATATATATATACACACACACACACAAAAGTGCTGGCAAGAATTTGGAAAAACTGGAACCCTTGTACACTATTATAGGGAAGTAAATTGGTACATCCACTATAGAAAACAATGTGGAGGTTCCTTAAAAAATTAATAAAACTGTATATTATCCAGCAATATCACTTCTGCATATATAAAAAAAGAATGAAAACCTTGAAGAGATATCCAAACTACTGGGTTGATTGCAGCATTATTCACAATAGCCAAGACATGGAAGAAACTTAATGTCCATCAACAGATAAATGACTTTAAAAATGTGAGATAGATAAACACACACACAGAGGAAAATTTTTCAACCTAAAAAAGAAATAAATCTTTCCATTTTCTTTTTTTTCCTTTTTTTTTAATTTAAATTTTATTTTTTTACTTTACAATACTGTACTGGTTTTGCCATACACTGACATCCAACAACATGGATAACCTGGAGGACATACGCTAGTGAAATAAGCCACATGCAAAATGATAACCATTACACAGTCCCACTTTCATGAGGAACCTAAAATGGTCAAAGTCACAGAAGCAGAGAATAGAATGGTTTTTGTCATTTTGGGCTGAGGAAAGGGAAACAGGGAAGTATTGGTCAAAGAATACAAAGATTCAATTATGCAAAATGAATAAGCCTCGAAATCTACTGTACAATACAGCTTAGGGCCTACAGATAACAATACTGCTTTGTAAACTTTAAAATTTGCTATGAGGGTAGATCTTATATTGTGCTCATATTACAAAAAACAATAAACAATAATAAAGGGGAAGGAAGGAAATTTTTGGAGGTGACAGATATGTTTATACCATCAATTGTGGTGAGGGTACACTGTACATACTTATGTGCAAACTCTCCAAGTTGTATATATATATAAGAATCTGTGTCCTCTAAAAACATCAAAAGACTAGATTATAAAACCCATGAGAGTTTTGTTTTCTTCTGTATGTCTAGTACCTACAAAGTATAAATAAATACTTGCTTGATCAATAAACAAATAGGAAATAAAACACAAAACTAGTCAAATATAATTAACAACACATGAATTGAACTCTTGAAAACAGAGCCCTATACTGTACATTCAGGAAGCACTATCTGTAATCTTTAAGGAATCACTTGACATTTGGAGAACTTCCATAAATTTAAGTGAAAAAATGGACAATGTTTCCAAAGGAAAAGAAAACACCTATAGATCAATGAAATCTGAACTGAACTTTTGAGCAAGTGAGGCCTTCAAAGTTGTGACCATTAGGAACTATGATGACATCTCTAGTCTAATGCTTGACCAAGTGGTCTTGCTGGCTGATGGATTTACACAAATTCTCTCCTAGGGATCAAAACAAACAAACACACAGCAGAATAATGATGTAGACTGTTGGCTTATTCCAGAAATATTGACTTGAATATATATACGTCCCTGATGTCCTTTTATTTAATAGGTCACACTATAGAAAGACTGTTTCTGTTTGATAATTGAGCCAGAAAAACTTCTTTATGTAAGAATAAGATGGTGTTCACCCACCATCATAGGAGCATGTGCCTTTCAGTTTTTTCAGGATTGATAAGTCATTGGCACTTCCCCATTCTTCTTACTCTAATTCTCCCATATTCGTATAACATAAGTTATCAGGATTAAGGTTAAAATTGTTAGGGTTGAGGATTCATTCCCCTACTCTCTGAAAAAAAAGTCAAATTCCTTGGAAGACACAGCTAAATACCTGTGGCTCAGATCCACTAAACAAACCTATCTGAATGGCTCACTGAAGAAGCTTTTAATATCCTGGGATTTTATTGCCAACACATAAGAACTCATGATATATTCAAAATAAATTAATTATGATCTTCAAATTACAACTTTTAGTTCATTCATTTTATACCAATGTCATATGTAAACAAAAGTCTAGTATCTGTACATTTTTCTCGTAATCACTCACTAGTTACAGAAATCTTTTTTTGGTAAATACCTTGTAACCAGGGCTACCCATTAATCCATCCTTTCCATGTCTTCCAGGTTCTCCCTGAAAAATAAGTACAAGTATTTTAATATACTTTTGCACTAATGTTTCTTTTTTTATTTATTTAATTGGAGGTTAATTACTTTACAATATTGTATTGGTTTTGTTTCTTTTTTAAAAGAAGACAGTACAGGATAAATTTTATTTAATGTAAAATACTTAAGAAAATTTTCTATCAAACTCACAGCACGTCCAGGAAGGCCAGGAAAGCCAGCATTTCCCTTTTCACCTTTTGCACCCTGTTTTTAAAAACAAACAAAAACAATTTTTACAAGAAGGTTTTTAAATTCCAAGTCAAACTTAAATAGGAAAGAAAGATAATTTCCTCATGGACTTATAGAATTGGTGGAACCACAGCTTGTATTGGCCCTGCAGCTTTTGGCAAAGCATTATTTTACCAGGACACAGTTGACATTGAGAATAAGATGGATGAAGAATTATTAAAAGCATCTAAACACAGAAACCACATCTATGCAGAATTAAAAAGAAATGTGTATCTTAAATATAGAGAGAACATAATTTCCCTTCAATGAGAAAAAATAAGATTCTCAAAGGACACACTG
The DNA here is from genome assembly GCA_006410875.1 of Neotragus pygmaeus. Lineage (NCBI taxonomy): Eukaryota > Metazoa > Chordata > Mammalia > Artiodactyla > Bovidae > Neotragus > Neotragus pygmaeus. Next base: position 10,869 of record SJYV01018194.1, on the reverse strand, counting down.
TTAAACAGCTACTACTTCCAAGTAATCTCTATCTATAAATATTTTTTGAAAGTTCAGAAGGGTCAATAACACAAAGTATTCTTATAGAAAATCAAGTATAACAGTGTATAGTCATTTTTCCATTATTTCGTTGTTCTGAATAAACCCCACAGAGAAAGGTGAAAAAGCTAATTGCCAGAACAGTGGACTGGGACTGAAATTTCAATTTTCTATTTCCATTATATTAAAAGTTCAATATGATACTCTATTTTGGGATCTAAACTTCCCTTTTTGCCATAAAATCCAGGTGATCCTTTTTCTCCTTTGGGGCCCATTTCACCCTAAAAGACAAAATATAGATCCTGAATTTTAGAGAAGTATTTAGTATTTCTCTTATAGATTAAAGAAAAACACCAATTATACACAATGGAGTTTAATATGCTAACATCAAAACAAAATAGAAATAAAATTATTTAAAGTTTATTTACAAAAGTTTTATATCCCAGGCTTTATAAAACAAAAGCAAGGAAAAGTGAGGGCATTTGTTACTCTAACATGGCTTTATAAAGGTTAAGAGAATTTCTATATAATCAGTTACTCATCAATTTTTAAATTCTATAAGATTTATGGCTGAAAATTTTAAAGGAAATTTGTAAAAGCTTTATGTAAACTATGTATTAATCTTTACCTAGTCATTTAATATATGAGCATTTATTGATAGCACATTTATAACATAGAGTGCTTTTAATTTGAAGTAAAGTGAAACATTGCTTAATTTTATAAAGAACAGATTTCTTCAACCTTTGATCCTGGTATTCCATGAAGCCCAGGAAAACCAGGAAGTCCACGGTCACCCTAAAAATAAAACAAATTAATTAAATAAAACACATTTCAGCCTAAAAATATCAATATATACTCTTCCACCTCATTCTTGACAAAATACATTGGAAACAAATCTTCAAACAGTTAAATATATATCTACACTAAAACCCTGTCCCTATAAAAGACTAATCCTTTTTTAACAGAGTTTTGTTTATGATCAGAGAAGGAGAATATGAGAGGCCAGGGGAATCTCATCAGTTGTTCTTACCCCACCCTTAGAGAGCAGTCATCCATTCTAAAAACACTTAGACTCTTATGTGGCAAGACCTAGGAGTTAATGGAAATGGCCAAGGGCTAACACTGCAGAGAGAGCCGTCCTCTGAGGTCCCAGCTCAGTGCAGATAGACTTGAGATCAAAGTCTAGGATTCTGTGGAGGATTTTTTTCCTATTGTTGATCTCAATAAATTGTTCATGGTAGGTGTCTATTCATATGTGTTTATGAAGAGGGAAGGATCTACATGATCTCCAGAAGAGGAGAGATGGAGAAAATCACAACAGTGTGATATTTGGTGGATATAATTTTAATACTTATTTCTGTGAGACTTAGTGCTGTTGTCTTAAGTTCAAAAATCTTAATTGTCAAGACACAGTCTCAAGAGAAGCCCAATGGCTCACTCAACAAGATTTAGGTTCATTCACATTTATTTAGGCAAATTAAGACACTGCATACAAAAAATTTATGATTTCCTTAGCTGTCTGGTAGAGAGAGAAGAGGATGTGATCAGTTATCTATGATAGATGTAATTCTTAAAAATCTCAATTTTAATGAAGGTTGTTTATTCACACATTTTAAAGGGTTGACAGTTATTCAAGGCATAGAACCCTTGAAAGGCAACTCTTTCCACCCTAAATTCCAAGTCACCAAATCACATGGTTACCTACTACCCCATTTTCCAGTTTCAAGCATAAAGTTAAAAGTGAGAGAATTAATTGTCTGAATTGAGACAAGAGTTGAAGTTCAGGTAGACAAAGATACACTCTTGAAAAGATGGAATTTAGCTGAGTAATCAGTACTTAATCAAAGTACAAAAAGAAGGGTAAACTGAACTCACTTTAAGGATGAACCTAGTTTCACCTAAGAACTCCATTCTCTGACTACTTACAGAAGACACCATCTTCAGAATGGTGATATTTTCCTGGAGATAAGATAAACCAACCTCAGAGGAAGTGAGAAGACCAGGAAAATTAACCCACACTGGAACCAAGAAAACATAAAATCTGAACAAAACTACCCTCATGTGCATAAGCAAGATTTTTAAGTGAAATTAAAAGGCATAGCATCCATATTAATATCCAGCAATGAAGAGGGGAGGGGTAGAGAAACAGTAAAATGCTTGGAGACTACTAAGGCAATATCTACAAAACACAAGACACAAGAAAGTGCAACTCAGACCCAATACACTCAGCCAAGTAGTGTCCAAGGTTTAAAAGTAACAGGTAGCAAAGAAGTTGTAAAAGTAAGCCAGTGTCTACCTACAATGGTTCTATAATGTGAAAGACAAATGCTGCTGTGTTTGCCACTGAGCAGTTGAGTCATCAGTTACTGCAGGAAAGGTTAGCCTAAGTTGATGGATATAAAAATTTATTTACTAGCAAAAAGAGGCTGCCAAATAATAATATTAAAAAAATAAATATGGTGGTGGCTCTGAGGCTAGGTAACGGCCAGTGAAAAATAATTTCTGGAGGTTGGAAATACAGTGATTCATGTAATGCAGTGAATATTTGGTGAAAACGTTGCTTGTAATAAATTGTAAAGGCAAAGAAGCATCCAATGAACTTAGCTAAAGAACCAAAAAAAAAAAAAAAAGAATGACAGTATCAGGAGTCAATTGGTATTGGCTACATTTGAAAAGGTAACTATAAAAGAGATCATTTCAGAAAAGAATCAGCCAGTTTGCAAGTTGCAATTAAAAGAATAGACCAAGTCTAAAAACACTAGGATGGGGAGAATACACCATTTAACCCCCATCTCTAATAGGCAAATAATGAAATTGGAGAAGGCGTTTAAAAGAAGTTCAGTCAAAACACAGCCTCTGAGAAGGTAAAACTCAAGTGTGTGCCCCTGAAAACCATTCTCAGTTCAGTCAGTTCAGTTCATTTCAGTTGCTGATTTGTGTCCAACTCTTTGCGACCCCATGGACTACAGCACACCAGTCCTCCCTGTCCATTGCCAATTCCTAGAGCTTACGCAAACCCATGTCCATTGAGTTGGTGATGTCATCCAACAATTTCATCCTCTTCTATCCCTTTCACCTCCTGCCTTGAATGTTTCCCAGCATCAGAGTTTTTCAAATGAATCAGTTCTTCACATCAGGTGGCCAAAGTATTGGAGTTTCAGCTTCAGCATCAGTCCTTCCAATGAATATTCAAGACTGATTTCCTTTAAGATGGACTGGTTGGATCCCCTTGCAGTCCAAGGGACTCTCAAGAGTCTTCTCCAACACCACACTTCAAAAGCATCAATTCTTAAGTGCTCAACTTTCTTTACAGTCCAAATGTCACATCCATACATGACTACTGGAAAATCTGCAGCTTTGACTAGATGGACCTTTGTTAGCAAAGTAATGTCTGCTTTTTAACATGCTATCTATGTTGGTCGTAACTTTCCTTCCAAGGAGTGAGCATCTTTTAATTTCATGGCTGCAGTCACCATCTGCAGTGATTTTGGAGCCCTCTCCCCAAAAAAAGTCTGTCAATGTTTCCAATGTTTCCCATTATAATTGCCATGAAGTGATGAAAAGGCAAAATGATAGGATACCAAAAGAGAAACTCCCCAGGTCATTAGGTGCCCGATATGCCTCTAGAGATGAGTGGAGAAATAACTCCAAAAAGAATGAAGGGATGGAGCCAAAGCAAAAACAATACCCAGTTGTACATGTGACTGGTGACAGAAGCAAGATCCAATGCTGTAAAGAGCAATATTGCATAGGAACCTGGAATGTCAGGTCTATGAATCAAGGCAAATTGGAAGTGGTCAGACAAGAGATGGCAAGAGTGAACGTCGACATTCTAGGAATCAGCAAACTAAAATGGACTGGAATGGGTGACTTTAACTCAGATGACCATTATATCTACTACTGCGGGCAGAAATCCCTCAGGAGAAATGGAGTAGCCATCATGGTCAACAAAAGAGTCCGAAATGCAGTACTTGGATGCAATCTCAAAAACGACAGAATGATCTCTGTTCATCTCCAAGGCAAACCATTCAATACCACAATTATCCAAGTCTATGCCCCAACCAGTAATGCTGAAGAAGCTGAAGTTGAACGGTTTTATGAAGACCTACAAGACCTTTTAGAACTAACACCCAAAAAAGATGTCCTTTTCATTATAGGGGACTGGAATGCTAAAGTAGGAAGTCAAGAAACACCTGGAGTAACAGGCAAATTTGGCCTTGGAATGCGGAATGAAGCAGGGCAAAGACTAATAGAGTTTTGCCAAGAAAATGCACTGGTCATAGCAAACACCCTCTTCCAACAACACAAGAGAAGACTCTACACATGGACATCACCAGATGGTCAACACCGAAATCAGATTGATTATATTCTTTGCAGCCAAAGATGGAGAAGCTCTATACAGTCAACAAAAACAAGACCAGGAGCTGACTGTGGCTCAGATCATGAACTCCTTATTACCAAATTCAGACTTAAATTGAAGAAAGTAGGGAAAACCGCTAGACCATTCAGGTATGACCTAAATCAAATCCCTTATGATTATACAGTGGAAGTGAGAAATAGATTTAAGGGCCTAGATCTGATAGATAGAGTGCCTGATGAACTATGGAATGAGGTTCGTGACATTGTACAGGAGACAGGGATCAAGACCATCCTCATGGAAAAGAAATGCAAAAAAGCAAAATGGCTGTCTGGGGAGGCCTTACAAATAGCTGTGAAAAGAAGAGAGGCGAAAAGCAAAGGAGAAAAGGAAAGATATAAGCATCTGAATGCAGAGTTCCAAAGAATAGCAAGAAGAGATAAGAAAGCCTTCTTCAGCGATCAATGCAAAGAAATAGAGGAAAAGAACAGAATGGGAAAGACTAGAGATCTCTTCAAGAAAATTAGAGATACCAAGGGAACATTTCATGCAAAGATGGGCTCGATAAAGGACAGAAATGGTATGGACCTAACAGAAGCAGAAGATATTAAGAAGAGGTGGCAAGAATACACGGAAGAACTGTACAAAAAAGATCTTCATGACCCAGATAATCATGATGATGTGATCACTAATCTAGAGCCAGACATCTTGGAATGTGAAGTCAAGTGGGCCTTAGAAAGCATCACTACGAACAAAGCTAGTGGAGGTGATGGAATTCCAGTTGAGCTATTTCAAATCCTGAAAGATGATGCTGTGAAAGTGCTGCACTCAATATGCCAGCAAATTTGGAAAACTCAGCAGTGGCCACAGGACTGGAAAAGGTCAGTTTTCATTCCAATCCCAAAGAAAGGCAATGCCAAAGAATGCTCAAACTACCGCACAATTGCACTCATCTCACATGCTAGTAAAGTAATGCTCAAAATTCTCCAAGCCAGGCTTCAGCAATACGTGAACCGTGAACTCCCTGATGTTCAAGCTGGTTTTAGAAAAGGCAGAGGAACCAGAGATCAAATTGCCAACATCCGCTGGATCATGGAAAAAGCAAGAGAGTTCCAGAAAAACATCTATTTCTGCTTTATTGACTATGCCAAAGCCTTTGACTGTGTGGATCACAATAAACTGTGGAAAATTCTGAAAGAGATGGGAATACCAGACCACCTAACCTGCCTCTTGAGAAATCTGTATGCAGGTCAGGAAGCAACAGTTAGAACTGGACATGGAACAACAGACTGGTTCCAAATAGGAAAAGGAGTACGTCAAGGCTGTATATTGTCACCCTGCTTATTTAACTTCTATGCAGAGTACATCATGAGAAACGCTGGACTGGAAGAAACACAAGCTGGAATCAAGATTGCCGGGAGAAATATCAATAACCTCAGATATGCAGATGACACCACCCTTATGGCAGAAAGTGAAGAGGAGCTAAAAAGCCTCTTGATGAAAGTGAAAGAGGAGAGTGAAAAAGTTGGCTTAAAGCTCAACATTCAGAAAACGAAGATCATGGCATCCGGTCCCATCACTTCATGGGAAATAGATGGGGAAACAGTGGAAACAGTGTCAGACTTTATTTTTGGGGGCTCCAAAATCACTGCAGATGGTGACTGCAGCCATGAAATTAGAAGACGCTTACTCCTTGGAAGAAAAGTTATGACCAACCTAGATAGTATATTCAAAAGCAGAGACATTACTTTGCCGACTAAGGTCCGTCTAGTCAAGGCTATGGTTTTTCCTGTGGTCATGTATGGATGTGAGAGTTGGACTGTGAAGAAGGCTGAGCGCCGAAGAATTGATGCTTTTGAACTGTGGTGTTGGAGAAGACTCTTGAGAGTCCCTTGGACTGCAAGGAGATCCAACCAGTCCATTCTGAAGGAGATCAACCCTGGGATTTCTTTGGAAGGAATGATGCTAAAGCTGAAACTCCAGTACTTTGGCCACCTCATGCGAAGACTTGACTCATTGGAAAAAACTCTGATGCTGGGAGGGATTGGGGGCAGGAGGAGAAGGGGTCGACTGAGGATGAGATGGCTGGATGGCATCATGGACTCGATGGACATGAGTCTGAGTGAACTCTGGGAGATGGTGAGGAACAGGGAGGCCTGGCATGCTGCAATTCAGGGGGTCGCAAAGAGTCGGACACGACTGAGTGACTGAACTGAACTGAACTGAACTGATGGGACCAGATGCATTGAACTTAGCTTTCTGAATGTTGAGCTTGAAGCCAACTTTTTCACTCTCTTTCACTTTCATCAAGAGGCTCTTCAGTTCTTCTTCACTTTCTGCCATAAGGGTGGTGTCATCTGCATATCTGACGTTATTGATATTCCTCACAGCAATCTTGACTCCAGCTTGTCCTTCATCCAGCCCAGTGTTTCTCATAATGTACTCTGCATATAAGTTAAATAAGAGGGTGACAATAAACATCTTGAAGTATTCCTTTCCCTATTGGAACCAGTCTTGTTCCATGTCCAGTTCTAACTGTTGCTTCTTGATCTGCATACAGATTTCTCAGGAGGCAGGTCAGGTGGTCTGGTATTCCCATCTCTTGAAGAATTTTCCACTTTTTGTTGTGGTCCACACAGTCAAAGGCTTTAGCATAGTCAATAAAGCAAAAGTAGATGTTTTTCTGGAACCCTCTTGCTTTCTCGTTTGATCCAATGGATATTGGCAATTCGATCTCTGGTTCATCTACCTTTTCTAAATCCAGCTTGAACATCTGGAAGTTCACAGTTCACAGACTGTTGAAGCCTGGTTTGGAGAATTTTGAGCATTACTTTGCTAGTGTGTGAGATGAGTGCAATTGTGTGGTAGTTTGAACAGTCTTTAGCATTGCCTTTCTTTGGGACTGGAATGAAAATTGACCTTTTCCAGTCCTGTGGCCACTGCTGAGTTTTTCAAATTTGCTGGCATATTGAGTGTAGCACTTTCAAAGCATCATCTCTTAGGATTTGAAATCGCTCGCCTGGAATTCCATCACCTCCACTAGCTTTGTTCATAGTGATGCTTTCTAAGGCCTACTTGACTTCACATTCCAGGATGTCTGGCTCTAGATTAGTGATCACACCATCATAATTATCTTGGTCATGAAGATTTTTTTGTACAGTTCTTCTTGCAGTGTATTCTTGCCCCCTCTTCTTAATGTCTTCTGTTTCTGTTAGGTCCATACCATTTCTGTCCTTTATTGAGTCCATCTTTGCATGAAATGTTCCCTTGGTATCTCTAATTTTCTTGAAGAGCTCTCTAGTCTTTCCCATTCTATTGTTTTCCTCTATTTCTTGTGTTGATCACTGAGGGGCTTTCTTATCTCTCTTTGCTATTCTTTGGAACTCTGCATTCAAATGGGTATATCTTTCCTTTTCTCCTTTGTCTCTAGCTTCTCTTCTATTCACAGCTATTTGTAAGGCCTCCTCAGACAGCCATTTTGCCTTTTTGCTTTTCTTTTTCTTGGGGATAGTGGTGATCCCTGCCTCCTGTACAATGTCACGAATCTGTCTATAGTTCTTCATGCTCTCTGCCTGTCAAATCTAATCCCTTGAGTCTATTTGTCACTTCCACTGTATGATGGTAAGGGATTTGATTTAGGTCATACCTGAATGGTCTAGTGGTTTTCCCTACTTTCTTCAATTTAAGTCTGAATTTGGCAATAAGGAGTTCATGGTCTGTGCCACAGTCAGCTCCCAGTCTTGTTTTTGCTGACTGTATAGAGCCTCTTCATTGTTGGCTGCAAAGAATATAATCAATTTTATTTTGGTATTGACCATCTGGTAATGTTCATGTGTAGAATCTTCTCTTTTGTTGGAAGAGCGTGTTTTCTATGACCAGTATGTTCTCTTGGCAAAACTCTATTAGCCTTTGCCCAGCTTTGTGCACACCAGGACCCAGGAGAAATGAGCAGTGACCCTACTGGAGACTGACCCAGACTTGCCCGTGAGTGTCCAGGAGTCTCTGGCAGAGGTGTGGGTTGGCAGTGGCCTGCTGCAGGTCTGGGGGCACTGAGTGTAGCAGTGCATGCATGGGACCTTTTGAAGGAGGTCACCATTATCTTCATTACCTCCACCATAGTTTGTAAATAACAGGGAAGGAACACAGCTGCACCCATCAACAGAAAATTCAATTAAAGATTTACTGAACATAGCCCTGCCCATCAGCACAAGACCCAGTTTTCCCCTCAGTCTCTCTCCCATCAGGAAGTTTCCATAAGCCTCTTATCCTTCTCTATCAGAGAGCAGACAAACTGAAAACCACAATCACAGGAAACTAACCACTCTGATCACGTGGACCACAGCCTTGTCTAACTCAGTGAAACTATGAACCATGCCTTATAGGGACAGTCAAGACGGAGGGGTCATGGTGGAGAGTTCTGACAAAATGTGGTCCATTGGAGAAGGGAATGCCAAACCAATTCAGTACTCTTGCCTTGAGAACCCCAGAACATGAAAAATATTCTCAAATTCTCTAAATTACTAAAAGCTGCTTCAAAACATTCTCTCAAGCTGGACATGATGGTTTAATAAAAAGAAACTGCTACTTATTAGTAACTAACCAATGAATGCAGAAAGGGCCATGACTAAAATAAAATTGTGGATGATGCTACAGGCTAGAATCACAAGTCAACAATACAAAATTACAAATAAATATCTGCTGTTGAGAGAATTATTCTACCAAAAATATCACAAATCTGGACTAAAAGAGACTATGACTGTGCAAAACTTTTAAACAAAGTTGCCCTGTATCACCACTGCTTTTAATGTTTCTCTTCCAGTTTTTACTAGCCCATAAATTAAGACAAAATATAAAAATAAAAGAGGTAAAACTTGGAAAGAAGACTAAATAATATATCTATTTATGATTATATCTCTATCTGCCAATATACCTATTACCTTGAAATAACTGATAAATCAGTTAATTGCTGTTCTAAAAATTAACATACAAAACAGCTTATATATATATAAGCAATAACCAATATAAAAATATATTAAAGAAAATGTACCACTTATAATAGAACCAAAAGAGACAAAAATTCCTACACATAAATTTAAGTAATGTTGAGAACCAACACAAAATAAAATTATATTATTCCATTGAGTTTTAAGATTGAAATGAAAAGAAAGGTAAATCACAATCCTGAGTAGGAAAACTCAATATTGAAGTGATGTTAGTGCCTCTAAAATTAATCCATAAATTCAAAGGAATCCTCATTAAAAGAGAAATAGAAATCTCTAAAAAAATTGAAAAAAAAAAAGATACAGGACTTTATCTGGAAAAATAAGCATGTAAGAATAGCCAGGAAAATTTTGATCATAAAGAGTAATGAAGAAGTACTAGGCCTGCCAATATTAAATCACATTATGAAGTGACAATAATTAAACAATTTGGCCATGGAGGAGATGTAGACAGATAAGTGGAACAGAGTGGAAAGCCAAAAACACTGGACCCAAATGAAAATGGAAATTTAGGAATAGTGATGGTTTTTAAAATAAATGGAGAAAAAAGTGAAATTTCATAAATACTGTTGCAGCAATCGGCTATTCTTTTAGAAAAAGAAAGGTGAAAATATGAATACTCATCTAACTTTAGTTCAAATACCAAAAATTTTAAGATTAAAATATAAAATAATAAGAATTTAAAAAATTAAATCATAAGTAATTATGTTCAAAATGTTACAATGCTGAATCTTTCTATATAGATACAAATATTGGATAAAAGAAGTAAAACTTTACATATATGTACCTATACATGTTTTATATATATTTTTTTAATTTCTGTATGACTAAAATTCTAAAAAACAAATTAAAACACATAATATAATTCAGGAAAATTATTTTCATAGAATTTATGACATGCATATAAAAATCATTCTTAAAAAAGATGAACANATATGTTTTATATATTTTTTTTAATTTCTGTATGACTAAAATTCTAAAAAACAAATTAAAACACATAATATAATTCAGGAAAATTATTTTCATAGAATTTATGACATGCATATAAAAATCATTCTTAAAAAAGATGAACAGTCCAGAAGGAAAAAATTGCATATAAATAAAAATCAAATTGCAGAAAAGTAACATTATTTTCAGGATTATACAGTAAAAGTGACAAATAGATTCAAGGGATTAGATCTGATAGAGTGCCTGAAGAACTATGGATGGAGGTCCATGACATTGTACAGGAGGCAGGGATCAAGATCATCCCCAAGAAAAAAATTCAAAAAGGCAAAATGGTTGTCTGAGAAGGCCTTACAAATAGCTGAGAAAAGAAGGGAAGAAAAAGACAAAGGAGAAAAGGAAAGATATACCCTTTTGAATGCAGAGTTCCAAAGAATAGCAAGGAGAAATAAGAAAGCATTCCTCAGTGATCAATGCAAAGAAACAGAGGAAAACAATAGAATGGGAAAGACTAGAGAGCTCTTCAAG
>SJYV01018192.1:19629-34022 GCA_006410875.1 Neotragus pygmaeus | reverse complement strand
ATGGTAATCTATATGTTTCCATATTATTCCCTCAATTTGTTCTACCTCTCTTTCCTCCTCACCTGTGTCCACAAGTCTCTTCTCTAGTCTGAGTCTCCACTGCTGCCCTGCAAATGGGTTCTCTGATGTTTACTGCATTGCTTTTTACAATGCCCAGGATGTGGAAGCAAGTTAGATGTTCATTGACAGATGAATGGATACTGAAATTGTGGTACATATATACAATGGAATATTACTCAGCTATAAAAAATAACAAGTTTGAGTCAGTCCTAAAGAGTTGGATGAACCTAGAGCCTATTACACAGAGTAAGTCAGAAAGAAAAAGACAAGGATTGTATATTAATGCATGTGTATGGAATCTAAAAATTTTTTTTAAAATAATTTCTGAATAAATCAATTAAACTTTGAAGGAACAAATTGATTGGTATCAAGATTCAAACTGCTCTAAAAAAAAACACAATGAATCACACAAGATGGGAGCTTTTAATATGCAAATATGCAAAATAAATTAATATAGTTTTAAAACAAGCCAATCTTACTTAAAATTAAAAACAATAGATTTTGTTGTACCCGAGTTCCCCAAAAAAACCAGAGCCCAAGGTAAAAGCCAAGATTAGAAGTGCAATCCCAGGGAAGCCAATGTGAGGGGAAATGGGAGGAAAGAGGCAGGAAAGAAGACAATTTGAGGGTATGTTTTCAAGTGATCCTGCTCTTAGTGTCGAGTGCAACTGAATACTGGACCTCTCAGGACCATTCCTGAGGCTCCACATGAACACTTGCTTCTCAGGTTTCTTCATCCAGGTGCAATAACGGAGAAGAATCCATTTTTTAGCCTCCTTCTCCCATTAGTCAAAAGTTCATCTTCCTGGGGTATTGCCTCCCCTGTTCTTAGACTTATGTATCAGCAGGAACAGAGATGTCCCTAGGCAGGCGAAAGGGAGCAGCAGAGAGCAGTGTGGGCAAGGACTAGCGTGAGAAGTGTGCTTTTAGGGCGTGAAGTCAGTGTGGCCACTGGCACAGCCATGCCTCCCAGACACAGACAAGACAGAGACTCTGACAGGCAAAGAAAGGTACCTGTTTGTCTTATCTGTTTGGGCTGCTATTGGATGTACCATAGACTGGGTGGCTGAAACAGCAAATGTTTATTATTACAGTTTCAGACACTGGGAAGTTCCGTGTCAAGATGCCAGCAGATTTGGTGTCTGGTGAGAGCCTGTTTGCAGGTGTTTAAATGGCTGCCTTCACACCATGATCACATGTGAGAGAAGTGGCAAGGGAGGTATCTGAGTGCACTAATCTCATTCATGAGGGCTCCACCCTCATGACTTAATCACCCCCAAAGGCTTCATCTCATAATACAAATTGGGAGTTGAATACTTCAACATATAAAGTTTGAGATGACACAAACATTGAGCTCATGATACAGTTACAATCTTTTAAATAAAGATTTACCTTCATATCTCCTCAAATAAGAAAAGAGGATGTCTAGTAGTGTGGGTAACTAAAAAAAACAGGTAGTTTTATCCAAGAAGTCTTAACAGTAATTAAGGAATACATGGGTTAAATGTGCTTCACTATCCAGATGAGTTGGGAAAAGAGATCTTGATCTGTTCAGTATTAGCTTTCTTGAAATTGGAGAGAATATTAAGAAAGCTGTCTTGAGAGAAATCAATGATTTCCTGATAATTAATAGTAATAGCTAATATAAAGGAGTATGTCAAAGCTGTATATTGTCACCCTGCTTATTTAACTTCTATGCAGAGTACATCATGAGAAACGCTGGGCTAGATGAAGCACAGCTGGAATCAAGATTGCTGGGAGAAATATCAGTAACCTCAGATATGCAGATGATACCACGCTTATGGCAGAAAGTGAAGAGGAACCAAAAAGCCTCTTGATGAAAGTGAAAGAGGAGAGTGAAAAAGTTGGCTTAAAGCTCAACATTCAGAAAACGAAGATCATGGCATCCGGTCCCATCACTTCATGGGAAATAGATGGGGAAACAGTGGAAAGACTGTCAGACTTTATTTTGGGGGGCTCCAAAATCACTGCAGATGGTGATTGCAGCCATGAAATTAAAAGACGCTTACTCTTGGAAGAAAAGTTATGACCAACCTAGATAGCATATTGAAACATGTATAATATCATATATGAAATGAATCGCCAGTCTAGGTTTGGCACATGATACTGGATGCTTGGGGCTGGTGCATTGGGATGACCCAGAGGGATGGTATGGTGAGGGAAGAGGGAGGGGGGTTCAGGATGGGGAACACGTGTATACCTGTGGTGGATTCATGTTGATGTACGGTGAAACCAATACAATATTGTAAAGTAATTAACCTCCAATTAAAATAAATAAATTTTTATTAAAAAAAAAAAANATTGAAACATGTATAATATCATATATGAAATGAATCGCCAGTCTAGGTTTGGCACATGATACTGGATGCTTGGGGCTGGTGCATTGGGATGACCCAGAGGGATGGTATGGTGAGGGAGGAGGGAGGGGGGTTCAGGATGGGGAACACGTGTATACCTGTGGTGGATTCATGTTGATGTACGGTGAAACCAATACAATATTGTAAAGTAATTAACCTCCAATTAAAATAAATAAATTTTTATTAAAAAAAAAAAACAGAGACATTACTTTGCCAACAAAGGTCCATCTAGTCAAGGCTATGGTTTTCCAGTGGTCATGTGTGGATGTGAGAGTTGGACATGAAGAAAGCTGAGCACTGAAGAATTGATGCTTTTGAACTTGGTGTTGGAGAAGACTCCTGGGAGTCCCTTGGACTGCAAGGAGATCCAACTAGTCAATCCTAAAGGAGATCAGTCCTGAATATTCATTGGAAGGATTGATGCTGAAGCTGAAACTCCAATACTTTGGCCACCTGATGTGAAGAATTGACTCATTTGAAAAGACCCTGATGCTGGAAAAGATTGAAGTCAGGAAGATAGGGGGATCACAGAGGATGAGATGGTTGGATGGCATCACCGACTCGATGGACGTGAGTTTGACTGGACTCCGGGAGTTAGTGATGGACAGGGAGGCCCGGTGTGCTGCGATTCATGGGGTTGCAAAGAGTAAGACACGACTGAGTGACTGAACTGAACTGAACTGAATATACCGGGAGGTTAGGCATTACATTACTTTCATAAATAAGGTTCAAACACCATAGCCTCTGGAAAATAGTCACACTGCAAGAGTTGTGATAAAAGTTGATAAAAGGGAAAGTCCACCTTGACCTAAATCTGGTAATAAAAGCAATTCCATACATCAGCCACATGTTCCTAATGGGTGACACAGCATCACCCTAGAAAATATCTTAGTGTCTAAAGGGCATCTTGGCTGAATTAGAAAAAGTTCCTTTCTCCAGGAAGGTAGAGGCCCCAGCCTGCCTTAGTTCCCTAAGCCTATGATTTTGTAAAGTGAACAAATAGCAGAGGTGCCGTTGAGGCGAACAAGTTTCAAGAGGTTGAAAGTAAGCACACAAAACTCTCACTGTGAGCCAAATAAAGCCCCAGTCCAGAGAACTTCCCAAAACAAATTTTGTTGCCTGCCTTTAATGTATTTTTTCATGCTCCACAGATGTCCTTTCTCATAAATTCCAAAGTATCTGCACATCCCAAGGTGAGCTGGTATCTTCTTTTTATTACTGGCAGTTTGCAAGTGAGGATCTGACATTAAAAAAAATATATGGCACTCACTTTTGAAAGTGTGACCCACTTTTCCAACTCTTTGCTAATCTTCTTCCAAATTTCCTTCCCTCTTTTTACATTTGTGCTTCTGGTTAGCTTACAGGTGGGCTTTGGAGACCCTTCCGGATCTTTGGACGTCTTGCTCTATTGGAAAAGGATGCATTTTCTCTGCAGATTGTCTCATAGAGACACTGCATCTGTCTAAAACTAAAAGAGCCTCCAGAGAACTGACTTTAGCTGTTTGCCAACTAACCCATTTTGCATGCTTCCTGGGGAGAAACAATACGCCACATCTCTACAGGAGGAAACAGGAGAGATATTGGTTCTGTGTAAATATCTCAAAGGAAATTTATGACGCTGATGGGAAATTTAAACCCCTTTAAAATAACTGCTGCTTTGTGAACAGAGAGAGCTAAATTTTAGCACCTCATTTCTGCGCCTTCCCTCCTCCCCTTCCTGAAGGAGAGTGGCGTTAATCCAGTGGTCTCTCCATCTCTTCATCCTCAATGACTTTTGCTGTGGAAAATTCTGATAGACCATCAGTCCCACTAACTCAAGTAGATTTGTGTGCCTTTAGATGAACACAAACACACTATGTGTCTTACAGAGACTATCAGTTGTTCACCCACCCTGCATTTTCTCATTCTTCTTTCTAAAGGACCCCCTCTGTCTTTGGAGCTAGTGATGTATGGTAAAGGTTGTTTTCAGTATTCTCTACCAGATAAGAGTGGACTTGATTCTGGCCAATGAGATGTCAATAGGGGTTGTTCAGAGGAATTTCTATGAGTACCAGAAATGAGAGAGGGCTGGAGAGATCCTTTCTGCCCTTCTGTCTTTCCTCACTCTTTTGACCTCAAACCTGAACATGAAGACGAGCTTCAGCAGCTAGATCGCACCATGAGGCAATCATGGTGCAATGGTGCACCATGGTGGGAGGATTTTTGAGCTAAGTGAGGCAAAGAGTAAAGATGAAGAATTCTAGTCTTTGATAACTGAAGAACTGTCATATCAGCCCCAAACTGCCTGCCTCTAAACAGTTTATCCAAGAAATAAAGTTCTATCTTATTTTAGTAAAGGTTATCTTGTTTGTCTATTCTATGTAGCAATACCTACAATGGATACATGAGCTCTGTAGAGAATGTGCCAGTGATGCTTTCTCCTAACAGATGGATTCAGGTGTCTGTCACTGTGGATGTGTTCATGTGCTGTGGTGACAAATGACAGAAGCGAACTAGAGCTAGCTTGTACAGGAAAGGGGAGTTTATTATGAGGTCTAGATGTGTCTCACAGAATCCAAGACCACAGATCCTCTGGGAAATGCTGGACCCAGGAACTAGAGAGCTATCTGGCATTTCTCTGTGTCTTTTCCCTGTTCTTTTTTGGGCATCTGCTTCTTTTCTCTGACTTTCTGCAGGCCACCCTCCTCTGCTTCTGTGGACCACACAGTCAATAGAATGATAGTTATATTGTTGTTTATCCACACAGTCAAAGGTAAATAAGCAATAGCAACAAATAATTTATAAGTGCATATAAAAATATTGATGAATCCCACAGGTGTAATATTGAGAGCAAAAAGGCCAGACAAAAAAAAAAAAAAGAATATATGTAGTATGATGCCAGTCACGTAAAGTACAATGGAAACATTCCTTCTCCTGTTGAAGCCGGGAGAATGGTTGCACTTGGGGTGAGGTAGTAACTGGAAAGAAACAAGAGAATATTTCTGAGGTTCTAGGAATGTCCTGTTTGTCCATCTGGGTGCTGATTAAATGATATATTTAATTTATAAAAATTCTTTTACCTCTGTCTTATGTACACTTTTCTATTTACATGGCATACTTCATGGAAGATTGAATACCTACCTGATCAAATGAAATCTAAAAAACACATACGTTTAAAATGGTAACTACTGCTTGTCCACACGTAGATTCTTTTTTTTAATTCTTTACTAATACATTCTATATTAACTTGTAATTATTTAACCTATCGCAAATCATTTTTCAAAGAACAGAAATAAACAAATAAATGCAAACAATATATTTTATTAACTGCAAAGCATATTTGCAAATGTCATTCTACTTATTAAGTCACAATTTTTTTTTAATTTTTTTTTTTTTTTTTTACTTTATTCTACTTTACAATACTGTATTGGTTTTGCCATACATCAACATGAATCCACCACAGGTGCATACGAGCTCCCAATCCTGAATCCCCCTCCCACCTCCCACCCCACATTGTCTCTCTTAAGTCACAATTATTAAATTTAATTTTATTTACTAAAAAACAAATATTGGGTCATGTGTGGTCCATGTATATAAGGAGGTATGTTAAGGAATATTAGGAGATTGACAGGTTTCTTTCCAGTGGCTCCCCTGGTTCACCCCCTCTTCAATCTTTCCATCCTGAGGCGGGGGTCCCAGAGGCTTTTCCCCAGGCTTCCCTCTTACCCAGCTCCTCAGCCCAGTTAGCAAGCATTTGTCCTGTATCCATCCTCTCAAAGCTCTGCTCTTGGCTAGAACTAACCACATAAACAAATCTCAACCCGTGAGTTAGGAACTGATTATAACCAGATACTTTATTTGTCCCAGAATAAAATTTTGATTTTTTTTGTCTTCAACTATAGAAACGAAATGGCAACCAGCTCCCATATCCATGCCTGGGCCGTCCCTTGGACAGAGATTTCTGGTGGGCTGCAGTCCATGAGGTCACACAGAGTGGCACGTGGACACCACTGAGCGACTAACACTTCCACAGAAATGAACCACAAGAGAACGGCAGGGCTTTGGCTGGCCACTGGGGGGCATGCTTTTGGAAAGGAAGTTATTTATGATGCTTTCTTCACACCTAGGCAACTCAGCAGTCACATGCCTGTCCTGACCAGTTTGTGACTTCTCCAGAGTCTTCTTCACAATTAAGGAAAAAAAGTACTAGATTCTTTTTAATGACAACCATAACTTCTAAATCACACTCTACTTGTTTCTTCCTTCAGGGCCCCGCTCTTGAAATGGACCCAATTTAATAAACTGGGAGATTCTATTTGGTTTAAGCATTGAACTTATGCAGCTCAGAAATTGAGGGAAGGACTGTTTCTCATCAACTTCTCCACCCCTGTCCAAATGGCAGCAAGATGTATTCTGACCAGTTCCCGTTTAACATTTCTGAGTAATCAACAAAGCAGACAGACCAAGGAGGGTTTATTAGCACTTTGTTCTTCTCAGAGGCAGAGGCTGCATAAATGCCTTTTCCCCTTCGGAAAAAATTTTACTAGTAACCATAGCAATAATAATTCCATCTCCAAGTAAAAATTATTGTTGTTATCTTTGTTGGCAGTCCCGGTTTCTTTCCTGTCACAAGGAGACAGAAGGCAGACGCTGTCTTGAAGTCTATAAAAGGCTCACCTAAGCAGGACCAGGAGCAGCTGTTTTCTCTCTCAGCTGCGAACAGAATTGGAGAGTAATGGCTTAACCATCGAACGAGGGGCGTAAGCTAGATGTGAGGAAGTGCGTCCTGGCCGCATGCAGGACAGCTTGTCACGGGAGTTTACAGATTCCTCTTGTTTAGAAGCCTTTAAAAATAGCTTAGATGATTGGTGCCTGGAATGGCAGCCTGTGTCACAGCTCATTTACTCTGTTCTTGTAGGTCTAGCTGTGCCTTCACGTAGACTACGAAAGCAGAGGCAACCAGGCTTCTTCATTACCACCTACTGGCACCAGACATAAAACACAGGCTTGTAAATGCAAACAAATGTGTAACATGTGGATAAAATGATTTGGCCATGATCGGTTATAGTCCACTGGCTTGGGGCTAAATACTGGCCCTATGGTTGTTTTCCTACAGTCATGCTTACAAACGAGATTTGGCCAGATGCACACCATTTGGTCAAAAGACTGTCTGAAGAATTACTGAGTCCAACTCCCTTCTTCTGGATTGTTAACTTCATCCACTTGATGATTCTACACAGTCTTTGGAATAAGAAGGAAATGTTCTCTCAAGTGGGAGTTGAGTACTGTGTTTCAGGAATTACTCAACTGTACTTGGAGAAAACAGTTTATAGGAAGAACTTAAACCAGGGTGAAATCCAAGCATCCCCCTTCCAGTCCAACTGATTCTCTCTCATCGAAGAAACGTGCTAACCTTTGGAAAAGTACTTTCATTTAAAAAGTAATGGTCAAAACCTCACACATTTTTTCAGCTACAATATTTTACTTCAGAGTTGACATTTATATGCCAGCAACTCATTTGTTACAAATTCTAATTGCAGAGCAACAATGCAAAAGCCAAAAAAAAAAAAAAAAAGAAGAAGAAGGGGGCTCTCAGAAACCCTTTGAGATCTCATCTAATTAAAAATGCAAATTAAGAAAGAAACCTCAAGTCAATACATCCTCTTCAGTCTTTTCAAAGGCACCAATTACCAGTGAATCATTGAGAAAGGAGCTGCCTTTAATTTTAAGTCAAATTTCTCAACAATAGTCCATTGGCAGGAAATTAAAGTGACTACCAGCTCAGTAGTACAATTAACACTTCGACATTCGTTATCCAAACTTTACTCATTCTTGTGCTGTTTCTCTACCAAGTACTAATGCAGAAATTTTTATTGAGTTTTTCTGAGATCCCAAGAACATTTTGTTTTCCAGGGATAAGCAACACGACACTGAACTAACTCACCCCTTCCTGTGGAATCATATTGAGGAATATTCCAGAAAAGGGAAAAAAAGCTCTTTCTTGATAGAATCTCTTTTCTAACAATACTAACAATACTGTAAAAGGCGAGATAGAAAAGTACTAAAGAACAAAGGTTTTCAGACAGGAGATGTGAATTTCTTGAAGGTCTCTTGCTAAGTCATCTGTTAATATGGACACATGTCACACATCAAGTTCTTCACTGTGGTCTTGTTCTCAGGGATTAATTCATGATTTTTGCTTTATGCTTTTTATTATAATAAATATCATGAGTTATGGAATAGAATTTTTAAGTCTAAGAAATGGAAGAGAAATATAAGAGATTACATTCTTCAACCTCTTCAGTCTGGAGCTCACCCAGTATAAATTGAATACCTATAACAGTCAGGATTCAACCAGGAGCTAGAAACCACACAATAACTTGAACAAAGAAAATAATTCTGAGGAATTATTTATTACATCAGGGGATTGGCTAGCAAGAAGCAAAGAGATCTCCCAACAATATAGGATGCAGATGGAAGGAGTAGCGATCACCACTAGGCTGATATAGCATGCCCAAGAAAAATGCCTTTCTCACTGTCCCCAGAGTTGAGATCCAGCGTACTGGAAAATGAAGAATTCACTGAAGTGCCAAGCAGGTAGGCCTTGCTAGGAATCTGTCCCCTAGGATGCCAGTGGAAGCTGTTAATAGGGAGGCCCTACATCTTGGGACTTGCTGAAAAATCCCAGAAAAGATCATCCAGGGAAGTTTATGACGCAGAGGTGCCTTGCCAGTGTGCCTCTTTGCAGAGATGACTGAGGGGGTACTGGGGTAAGACACGAGTAGGCATGCTGCGGAGGCTGGGAGCTGAAGATGTCTCTGGCTGTAGGAGCCAGGCTCAGAAAAATCTGTCCATGTCGCAGGAGTCAGGCTCTGGAAGAGTTGCTGCCTGTGCTGCAGGCTCTGGGCACATGGAAAGTCATGCACACTGCAGGAGCTGGGCACTGGGAAAGCTGTTCACACTGCTGG
This sequence comes from Neotragus pygmaeus, assembly GCA_006410875.1. NCBI lineage: Eukaryota > Metazoa > Chordata > Mammalia > Artiodactyla > Bovidae > Neotragus > Neotragus pygmaeus. The sequence goes on along the minus strand of SJYV01018192.1, from coordinate 24,637 downwards.
CAAAGCCGGGCATGCTTCAGGAACCCAGTCCTGGAGAAGCCACTTGACTTGCCCTGTGGAAGTCAGGCACTGAGAAAGCTGCATTTGGTGCAAGACAAGAAAGCATAAAGAACTAGAAAGGAAAGTTTTCTCCTCTACTAATGTCTTTCTGGAGTCTTCTACTAACCAAACTTTTCCTGTGTTCGATGATGAAGAAATGTTTAAAAGGCAGACAATGAAGTTTGGATTTGGAGCTGCAACGATAGAGCCAAATTGAGAATGGCACTGAATTGAGTGGAAGTCCATGCAAATGAGATGAGGGTTAAGGCAATGGCATGGGTTCCTGGAAATAAGAGACCATGAAAATTAAGTTTTAAGGCAATGGGTTGAAACTGGAGGCAGGAGTACACCTAAACAGAACAAACAGACTCCAAGTAGAGGTCACTATTTCCCCATGATGAACATCACCACCAGTGGTGGCAAGGTGACTGTGGCCATGCTCACAGGTAGAGAGAAGGTGGCTAAAACTGTGTTCTGGCTCAGACAGGTTCAGACTGTCTTGGCCAAAATAGGACTAGAACCTATCTCCCTTGACTCCCATTTCTGTGCTCTGACTATACTTGTCACCACTATTCATGAATTCTACACTTGGGCAGCAACAGACAAAAAGGAATGAAAGAGCTAGACCACGAAGCCTCTTGCCCATTAAAGTAATCAGGGAACATAAAAGCAGAAGGCATTGATTGTTCAGTTTGGGTTAAATGCTTGATACATTTAAAGCACTTCCCTTGTTCTCCATGAACCTTCTTGAGTAGGTGTGTGATAAACATTGGAGAACCCTGTTCACGGACAGAATTTCACATTGTCATTGTTAGTTAAGGCCTTCTAATCAGAGATACTCAGCTTTCACTGAGCATTGGAATCATTTGGAAAACTTAAACACTGATATCTGATGCTATTTAATAACAATAATAAGAGTCTATAGAGGTGGGCTCTGTGCCTCAGTATATTTGCAAGTTCTACAAGTGATTATAATTCAAACCCAGGATTGAATATCACTGTCATATCCTGAGGATAGTATAATGATATCAAAAAAGACAGAAAGAAATGTAAACCTCTCTCTCTCTGGGATTTACCATCGTACAGGATTCTTTTCTCTTTTGGCTGCACTGGGTCTTAGTTACGGCACAAAGGCTCTTTTGTTCTTATTGCAGCATGAGGAGTTCACGGGCCCAGTATCTGTGGTGTGCAGTCTTAGTTACCCCATAGCATGTGGGGTCTTAGTTTGCTGATCAGACATTGAACCCAGGTCCCCTGCACTGGAAGGTGGATTTTTAACCACTGGACCACCAGGAAGTCCCCACTCCTATGGGATTCTGAGAACAGCTTCTTTTACAGAGCAATTGCCCTCTGAGCTGTATTGCATGGTGCCATCTCAGCAAAGATTTTGAACTCAAAGCTAGTCAACAGGTTTAGTGACTCTGTAGAAACATGCCAAACTGATATAAAGGCTTCTAAAGCTATACTGCTTGCCAAAAACCAACAAGACACAAAAGACTGGCATTCCTTTGTTGCAAAGGGAAACTTGTTATAATTCTGAGGCTGATCCACTCGTTGGCCTTAGGTAAATGAGGTATGCTACCGACAACTACCTAAGGGTAAGATTTTAACTAGGAAATCCTAATCTTCAGTGGCATATGTGATGGGGAAAAGCAATGAAACATCCTTCTGCTTGGTGATGGGTGAAGCCCTAAAGACTCAATCTGGTCTTGATGAACATCCAAGAATCTGGATGCGCACACCCTGTGGAGGCAGGGGTTTCTGCCAATGATGCTGGTAAGGAAGTCTGTGGTTTCTTGCAGTGTCAGATTTGTTCAGTTTGGGTATAAACAAATACCATAATTTCTGCCCTGGGGTATAAACAAGCAGGTTTCTCTCTCGTATCCAGATGCCATTACTATCTTTTAAACTGCTTGTGTATCTAACTAAAAACAAAATTTTATTTAAACTTCAGTTTTCTCTATGTTATATCATTCCATGTTATTTAAAGTAGGTTCCTTTAGTTTTGTGAAAGAAAAAAATAAAATTCATGTTTGAACAAGGTAAAATTTTTAAAAACAATTATTATGAAAATTTTAAATTCTAACTACAGAATAATTGTATGCATTATCCACTTTGACAATTATTATTAATCTTATTTTAACTGTCCATTTGCTCACTAGCTCAGCCCCACATTACTCTGAAGCAAATTCCAGACATCATATTATGTATTCCAATAAGATACATGAACTCAAAAAGTAACATGTACTAATATTTTCATAGCTAAAATATTGATAATTACTTAATATCATCTAATAACCAGTGTTCCAACTTTTAGTTTTTATCAATTTTATATCAATTGTATCTATCTCTTACATTTCATTTAGATCAAGGTCCAAAGAAGATGTATACCCTGCATTCAGCTGAAATGCCTCAAATTTCTTTCAAATTATGAATTCACTTTGATCTGTTTTCCCTCTTATAATTTATTTGATTAAGAACCTGGGTAGCTCATCCTGCAGGGCTTCCTTCAGACCATATTTTGCCTATTGCACCTCCATGGTGATCTTTAACACGTTCTCCTTCCCTCTGTGTTTCCCATGATTCACTTGTGGAATATGTTAAGCTCAAGATCCAAGAAAAGCCAAATGGCATTAACTACTTCTAACAAAATAGAATTAGTGTTCCAATTTATAATCAGAATTTCAGAAAGCCAGCCTTAGTTTGGAACCCTAGTGCTTTGTCTAATTCAGTTTTTCTTCTGAACTATCACCATGCCAAGCTACAAAATCATCAGAGCAACATGGCTAAGAGTCTGTATTCAGAAGTCAAGTTTCTTCAGTTTATATACTGACCCTGTTCCTCACTGACTGTGACTTTAAGTAAGTTCCTTTGTGCCTCAGTTTCCTTGTACCCACATGGAAACATGTATGATACTAGCCCTGGGGTATAAGCAAGCAGGTATACATGAAAGATACTAGTAACATGTCCCTCAAAGGATTGTGAGGATTAAATGAGGTTTTGCAAGTGTAAATCACTTAGAACCGTGTCAGCCATGCTTAATGCCATGTAAATGTCTTTTAAATTAAAAATTAATATCTAAAATACTAGACTCAAATAGGCAATGAATGTGAAAAGTATCATCAGGTGTATCTCTCTAAGCTGAGGAACAAATAAAAACTGGACTCAGAAACAACTGGCTCAGCAATAGACACAGAAGTTCCCTCGGGTCTCTAAGTTGGTAAGGTTTTGACCTAGCAGGAGATGGTTTGTATTCTGCCTGCCTACTAATGATGATGAAAGAGACTGATTCCCTGCACAGAATAACCGTAAAACGTCTATGGCCTGGATTAAGCCCCCAGGTTGAGAGGCCATAATCAAAGCAATTTCTGAGAGCTCCATTAATAAGCTTTTCTAGAAGCTGCCAAAGTCCAGCTACAGTAATTATCCAGTTAGGTTGCTGAATCAGCGAGTGTAAGCTTCCCCAGTTCTTTTGCTAATTAGGCTCTAGCCTCTCATCTCATTAATAAGCTTCCAGTTCATTTGCATGTGAGGAAAAATTGTGGGTATAGGGGAGTTTAATAGAAACCCAAATCACCTTCAACATGTTTCTTTTTTTTATTAAAATATTTAACCTTTTATTATGACTCAGAAACATCTGTCGGTATTACACTGTATGAAAAGACATGATGAATTCAGCATTTGCAGAGCGTTCCACGGCCCCTCCTCCTCACACCTGGCCTATTCCCAATCAAGGAGCAGGAAGAAAAGACAAATGAATATGATTAATTCAGTGTTAGAAATTTGCACTTAGAAGAAACTACTGCTTCCATATCTTCCTTCTACAAATTAGGAAACCAGGGTCCCCTTAACTTGCCCAGGGATGTGCAGAGAGACCGGAGCTCAGGCCACGTTTCCTCTGACCACGTCCTTGTTACTCATGCTACGTACAAGGCCCACAAAACACCTGATGGCATTCAGCTCAGTTCAGTTCAGTCGCTCAGTCACGTCCGACTCTTGGCGAACCCACGGACTGCAGCACGCCAGGCCTCCCTGTCCATCACCAACTCCTGGAGTTTACTCAAACTCCTGTCCATTGAGTTGGTGATGCCATCCCAACTATCTCATCTTCTGTCATCCCCTTCTCCTCCTGCCTTCAGTCTTTCCCAGCATCAGGGTCTTTTCAAATGAGTCAATTTTTCACATCAGGTGGCCAAAGTATTGGAGTTTCAGCTTCAGCATCAGTCCTTCCAATGAATATTCAGGACTGATCTCCTTTAGGATGGACTAGTTGGATCTCCTTGCAGTCCAAGGGACTCTCGGGAGTCTTCTCCACCACCACAGTTCAAAAGCATCAATACTTCGGTGCTCAGCTTTCTTCACAGTCCAACTCTCAGATCCACACATGCCCACTGGAAAAACCATAGCCTTCACTAGACGGACCTTTGTTGGCAAAGTAATGTCTCTGCTTTTGAATATACTATCTAGGTTGGTCATAACTTTTCTTCCAAGGAGTAAATGTCTTTTAATTTCATGGCTGCAATCACCATCCACAGTGACTTTGCAGACCAAAAAAATAAAGTCTCTCTCCATTGTCTCCCCATCTATTTGCCATGAAGTGATGGGACCAGATACCATGATCTTAGTTTTCTGAATGTTGAGCTTTAAGCCAACTTTTTCATTCTCCTCTCTCACTTTCATCAAGAAGCTCTTTAGTGCTTCTTTGCTTTCTGCCATAAGGGTGGTGTCATCTGCTTATCTGAGGTTGTTGATATTTCTCCCGGCAATCTTGATTCCAGCTGTGCTTCATCTAGCCCAGCGTTTCTCCTGATGTACTCTGCATAGAAGTTAAATAAGCAGGGTACGATATACCTTGACGTATTCCTTTTCCTATTTGGAACCAGTCTGTTGTTCCATGTCCAGTTCTAACTGTTGCTTCCTGATCTGCATACAGATATCTCAAGAGGCAGGTCAGGTGGTCTGGTATTCC
>SJYV01018192.1:0-16631 GCA_006410875.1 Neotragus pygmaeus | reverse complement strand
TTTTTTTTTTTTTTTTTTTTTTTGCCAGTGATTGGTCTAGGGTTAAACATGTGAGTTTCTTCTGAATAGTGAGACTTAAAGGAAAGTCTCAGGGGGGGAGCAGAGAGAGTGTTCTCTGCACATCTTTCCCTATGTGAGATGGTATTGTGTGTGAGTGTGGTACATGGCGTCAGTTTGCCACTGTGAGTTAATAAGGCTAAGGACAAAAAGCCAACACACTGAGGAAAGCAGAAAGGAGAGAGAGCATGCACCTGAGTTCCTGATGATGTGCTGATTCTCTGCAAGAAACCTGTTATCCATCATCAGAATTTTATTCTGTGAGTTAACATTGCTTCATTGTCAAAGCCACTGTAGATCAGTATTCGGTTTCTTAGAGTCAAACATATCCTAACTGGTTCAACATATATGAGAGACCTATTGCAAACAACATGGAATTTGCAATCATAGGAGTTAAGGACAGGGATTCAAATTCCAACTTCATCACCAGGCCTCTCTGACCCTCAGAGCAAATATTAGGGAAAGGGAACTGTGCTAAACACATGGGGTTACACAAAGATGAGGAAGCCACTCCTAAAGTTTTTACATCCCAACAGGCAAAAGTGTATATTATTTTAAAAACACTGTTAATGCAGGATACAGGGTCCTTGGGGCTGGTGCACTGGGATGACCCAGAGAGATGGTATGGGGAGGGAGGTAGGGGGTTCAGGATTGGGAACTCATGTACACCCGTGGCGGATTCATGTTGATATATGGCAAAACCAATACAGTATTGTAAAGTAAAATTAAAAATAAATAAAAATAAAAACATTGTCTAAGTTGCACAGTAGAATGCAAGGTGCAATTGGAAAAGAAGAGATTCAACAAGTATGTGCAATTTGGCCAAACTGTGTGTTTATGGCCAATATTCATCCTGACAGGTAAATACCTACGATATACCAGTTTTTCAATATTTTTAATATTTTGACTGTGAAAGATATTACACTCCAGGAGCGCAAAAGGAAGAAAACAGAGCATTTGAACTGCATCTTGAGTGATGAGAAGGACTAAGAGAGAACAGGAACAACCCCATATCAGCTGAAGAAATAGCAAGAACGCAGGTCCTGAGGTGAAAAATGCAGAGGGGATTCCACTCAGTAATTTTTGTGATCTGATAGGTGAAAATTTTTTACAAAAGTATACACATTGGAGGAAACTCAAGTTTGCAAAAGATGTCATTCTTTTGAGAAATGTCAACGACAGATACTTTGAAACATTTTGTACTAGTAAAATTATGTGTTTGTTTACAGATAATAACATAATTGTCATCATGTTAGCAGAGTAGAGATATAGAAAACTACCATGTTATAATCAGTACCTTAAAGAGCAGTCAATCAAATAACTAGTTTCTGGAATTCTAATGGCAATCAGTGGTAAGGTGAAATTCTATTTGCATGTACTTATTGAATAGTTATTTTTTAAAAATTTAAATAGTATTAACTGATATTTTAGATTCACAGCAGAATGGCAGATATACATGTGTGTGTGTGTGTGTGTGTGTGTATATACACATACATACACACATATATATAGTATAGAGAGTTCTCATATATTTTTCACTCGGATTCCCTACTATTAACTAAACTATAGAATTTATTCAGAGTTCAGCAGTTTTTTTTTTTCTTCTATAAGTATTCTTTTTTTTCAATTTAGGATCCCATCCAGGACCCTATACCTCATTTAATTATGTCTCATGGTCTCCTCCACTCTGGGACAGTTTGTCTTTCCTTTATTTCATAACTTTGACAACTTGAAGCTTACTGGTTAGTTATGTTATAGACCATCCCTTGACTGGGTTTGGCTGTTGTTTTTTCATGCTTAGATGGAGGTGGGCATTAGCAGAACATGTACAGAAGCAATGTGAGATTCTCTCAATGTGAAAGCCCCTCTCAATGCATCCTATTAGGAGCTGCTTGATGGTTGTATGTATTACTGGTAAAGCCCACCTCTAGCATTTTACTAAAGTGGTGGCTGCCAGGATTCTCCGCAGGAGTAGAACTTTCCTCTTTGTTCCCTTTTCCCAGACTAAATGACTCTTCCCTAACACCCTAAAGCCAGAGGTGCTTATTGCTTTTCTCCCCAAAGATGAAAGCTTTTGTTCTGTCTGGGAGATAAAGGAGACAAATCTTGCCCCTCTATGGCTGCCCCTTCTCTTCCCCAAGTCTGCTTCACAGTAAGCATTTCTTAGGGCTGTTCTCACCTTTTTTTGAGTGCCTGGTATCTCACAGAGAATGAGGCTGGAAGAGAGTGCAGACTCCTCCAATTTATGTAGCCCCTTGGGAATCCCACTGTCTCACCAGCTCTAGCCCACACTTGACCTTCACCCATTTGTCAACTATGGCAGCAAGACTGTTTGTATCCAGATGTGTTTTCCCCAGAGGTTTCTGGGGAAAGGTATTCATCCCCAGAAGAGGTTTCTGCACCTCTTCTCTCCCTATAGGCACTGTTTTTCCTTGGACTTGAAGCCAGTTGATTTCTCTGTGATCTTAATTCTATAGATGCAAAAATTTTATGAAGTTTGACAGAAGCCTGAAGTCTTCACACAGACAAGTATTGTGTAAAGTACGAGTAATTTGCCCAAGTGACATCGAGTGTCCTTCTTAAGTTTTTGGAAACAGAAAGGAAAAGAAAATACTCTGTATTTGGATGCAGGTCTGTATCATTTACCACCTTTTCTCTTCCTTGAGGCTTTGTTCAAGAGTTTTGGAGGAGAAATAGTGGCTTCCCAGGTGGTGTGAGTGGTAAAGAACCTGTCTACTAATATAGGAGATAGACGAGACAAAGCTTCTATCTCTGGATTGGGAAGATCCCCTGGAGGAGGGCAAGGCAACCCACTTCAGTATTCTTGCATGGAGAAGCTCAGAGATGAGGAACTTGGCGGGCTATAGTCCACAGAGTCACAAAGAGCCAGACATGACTGAATGACTTAGCACATATCCTGTCAACATACATGAAAGAACCCTTTTATAGAAGGATGAAATCAAAGGAAACAGTCTTTGTAGTCAAGGGATCTGGGCCCTAATTCTGACAGACAAGACATTGTGGTCACAGAACTTTGAATAAATTGCCTAACTTCTCTGGGCCTCAGATTTTTTCCATCCACAAAACAGGCCTGGCGTGTTGCGACTCATGGGGTCGCAAAGAGTCAGACATGACTGAGCGACTGAACTGAGCCTGGGAGGATTGGATGAGAAAATGTTAAAGCACAAATATTTCTCTAGACCAGGAGTCAGCAAAATTCTTTCTGTAAGAGGCCAGATTTTAGATATTTTAGGCTTTGCAGGTCACACAGCCTGTCACAAGTATTCAACACCAATGCTTTGTGCAAAGCAGCCGTGGAGAAGACCTAAATGAACAGACACGACTCTGTCTCATTTTCATTTACAAAAACAGGTGTCAGACCTGAGGGTCTGCAGGCAGGCAGTCATTTGTGACCTTTACACTGGACACACCCTGCCTGGGGGCATATTCAAGGTACAGTAAAATTACCCGATTCCTGTCTGTTTAAGAAACCCTCAGCCTTATTTATTTGCTAGAGTCAGACCAACGTTNAAGAGGGAGAAGACATAAATGAACAGACATGACTCTGTCTCATTTTCATTTACAAAAACAGGTGTCAGACCTGAGGGTCTGCAGGCAAGCAGTCATTTGTGACCTTTACACTGGACACACCCTGCCTGGGGGCACATTCAAGGTACAGTAAAATTACCCGATTCCTCTCTGTTTAAGAAACCCTCAGCCTTATTTATTTGCTAGAGTCAGACCAACCTTTGTCCTATTTGAAGGTGAAAACAAATCTTCTCTCTGAGAGCCTACAAACTATCCTAGTTGTTCATGCTCCAGGTTGTCACCTGGTCACAGAATTTGCAAACGTGTCACTGCTTCTGCCCAAAGAAGGCCCACACCACTGTCTAGTGGGTTAAGCACCAACGGATGCTGCTTGGGCCTACCTTTGAGTATGCCCAACAATTTTTCTACAGATTCTGGTTACATGATGGTTATGAGTGAAGGCTCCTGAACTAGACTCCAGAATTCAGATCCTAGAAATGCTATCTGTATGACCTCGTGCTGAGAGTAATTTCTCTGCTATTTCAGTCTCTTCATCCACAGAATGGGACTCAAAAATCTCCACCTGGTAGAGGTGTGGTGAGGATTAGATGAGCCACTACTTGTAGAGTATCTAGAATAGTGCCTGCCACAAGTAATTGCACAATAAATCCAATATTATTATTCTGCAGCATTTGCTACAGAGTAGCATTCTCTGTGCAGGCCACTGAGATGGAGGTGATGGCATTCTGAAGTCCTTATGAAATTCACCTTCTAAAAAGAGGAATAGACTTCCATCTCTTACTTCTTACCTTGAATCAGAAAACTGTCTAGGGTTAACATGTGTACCCAGGACCCTAAACAGACCACATCCTGCCACAAAATTGACATTCTGATGGGGGGCCCTGAGTCTCTGGAGCCCCACCTTCTACAATCTGACCAGGCTGGGACCGGGTTCTGCTTCTTCTCTGTCTTAGGACTGCAAGGAACCGTCCTGCTCCCACCATTTAACACACACATACTCACAAGCATTGGTTGGTCTCTTTCTCCTCCCAGAGGTGGATCTTCTGATGTCTCACCCAGCAGACCTCTCCTCTCAAAGTTCCACCTGCATACACAACTCAAATTTTGTGGGAGCATTTTCAAGCTTTTAATTCTATAAAGTTCCTGGTGTGTGTTTGCTTCTTAGTAAATTTTCATTCTCTTTCCCTAAACCAACAGAGAGAAAGTGAAAGTGAAGTCGCTCAGTCGTGTCCGACTCTTTGCGACCCCATGGACTGTAGCCTACCAGGCTCCTCCCTCCATGGGATTCTCCAGGCAAGAGTACTGGAATGGGTTGCCATTTCCTTCTCCGGGGATCTTCCCAACCCAGGGATTGAACCCAGGTCTCCTGCATTCCAGGCAGATGCTTTAACCTCTGAGCCACCAACAAAGAGAAGGCAAGGTAAAAAAAAAAAAAAAAAACTGCTGAAAGAAAGAAGTTTTTGATTTCTGGATCCCTACTCAGAGTACCTGAGGTTGCAGGGCAAGAAAAAGCAAGTGATGGGGGCAAATGGCAGTATGAGGATCCCAAGTATTCCTTAGGGGTTCTCTGCTGCTAGTGAGCATGAAGTGATGATGATGCAGATGGTGACAGTAACACCTAACGTTTACGAGCCCTTAGTATATGCCAACTGCCTCAGGGCATACTCAGTCCTCACAGTCACCTATGAGATAGGCATCCTTCATCCACATTTTACAGCTGAGAAAACTGAGGGTCAACTTGATCATGTTCAAGGATGCAAAGATAGAGTGATGATTCAAACCCAGGTCAGTTTCCTCCTAAAGTTCTTGCTCTTGAGATGCCCCCCACCCGCCCTGCCACCTACACTAGGTTGTAGGGGGATGCATTCAGGTTCAGATGTGTGTTAAGCAGGCACTTGGCATCCTCACCCAGCTCATGTTTGGCAGCTCTGTCAGCTGGACCTATAACTGAATGAACAAGAAGGGATGTAAGAGTGGACAGCTGCTCATTAGCTAAATGACCAATGGGAGTCATGGGCCAGAGAGTTACGTGGCAGGAAACAGAGCCGAAAGGCCAAGAGAGCCAAAGTGAGGTCTCTGGGTGGTCCATAGAGTAGGAGATGGAGTCCATAGCATCTTGAACACATGTTAGTCAGCTGTGAAAAGCCTTCTTGGGATACAGTCTTGCTTTCAAAGCAAGGTGGCCAGGCTGTGCTGGGGACAGGAATTCAGGCTCAGTGTGCCTCCTACTCTGCACACTGCAGAAATACATGCTCTGGCTCTGAGAGCAGACTGAGAAGGTCAAGGCCCATTGGCTTGACTCAAGAACCAGCTTGATGGGTGATTTATCTAGCTGTGGTGTGTGTGTATGCATGTGTGTGTGTGCTCATGCATGTATGTTCATGTTCGTGAATATATGTGTATGTGTACATGTGGCTATCTGGGTAGATGTGCTTGTGTGTTAATACGCATCAGCCATATGCATTCCCATGCTCACCATCTGCGCACATGCCTGTGTAAGCACCTTGCTGCTCAAAAGAGTGAGTAAAATGAACAGACACTGTGAGTCTTCCAGCCTTCTTTTTGTGTGGATGGGTAAGGGCCATTGTTTGGTACTATTAACCTGGGACTCAGGGCATTGGGTACTGTAGCTTGGATGCCTTCCAGCCTGCGGTATGGGAAGGGGGTTGGGTTTCAAAGCCTTCATCACACGAGACTGCCAACTTTCCTGATACCTTGGGCTTTGGAGGATGCAGGCAAAGGGAAGTATCAGACTGGAAAATTGCCCAGTGATCTGTTACAAACATATTGTCAACTGCTGGAGCCTCCGGTGCCCGTCCCTGCTGTGATGGGTGAATGCCATTCCCTTTGGCTCTTTGGAACCCATATCTACTCTGTTTCACACTGGGGTGAAAAAAACATCTTGTGCCTCAAGATGGAGGCATGCAAAGGCATGAGCACATTGTCTGAGAATAAAGGACAGAGTGGGAGAGTAAGGGGAGAGACATGTACATTAGTGTGTAGGGCATTTCCCCCTTCTTTCTACCTCTTCAACTGTCTCCATTCTACATTTATCCCAAAGCCCTGCATCTCTGAGTACCATCTCTCACCTGCCCTCAGTATTTAATTTGTGCACTGGGGGTTCCTAGCACAGTGATGATATTCACCATCTCCAGGTCCACAAAACAAAGTTACTACAAATCCAGAGCTGGACACAATAGACAACTGTCTTCCTGATATGATTTGGGGGTCCAGAAAGGCTCCCCTGTCTCAGATCATCTACCCTCCTACCCTGATCTATGTCTCCTCACTTCCTCAAGTAACCTAGTATTCATCTTAAGGAAATATGTGCATTTGTATTTAATTTAGAGGATGTTGTTATTTGGCAAGGGTCACACATAAGAAGTAACACGTTAACAGTGTTTCATTTCTAGCATAAGTTAACAAAGCCATCACCACTCATGGTCCCTTGTAGAGACCTAAGGAAAGGAACACATGTTAGGTAACTTCTGATGAGAAGAATTAGAACTCAGAGCATTACTGTAGGCTGTATGTGTGTGTGTGTTGCACATTATGAAAAAGCAATTGATCTGGAAGACGGCACAAGTTCACACAGAAGAATGTGCAGATCCCTACCAAGAGCAACACATATGTACATGAGTTAGGTGATACATCCTGAAAAGTAAAATAATACTGGTTCCCAGGGATGCCATGAGTGATGGGTGATGCTCCTCCAGGACATTTTGAACTGGGTTGTGAAGGCCTGCGGGTTGATTAGCATCACCACAAGGCTAGTGTCAACAGGCAGGGAGCAGGCAGCAAGCAAACTATTTTAAAAAGGTCCACTGTCAGACCATCTGGGATGGTAGGTGTTGATGAGAATGAACATCAACAGTGGGAAAAAATAAAGGTTGCTGTCCCCACTCGCCCAGGAAGGTGATGAGCATAAAGTAAACAAATTGAAATGGACACAAATCAATTAGATGATGACAAATAAAAATTGTAATAGCCCAGGATGAGGTATTATTAAAAGTGACTTGTCTGAGCCTGATGCCTTTAGATTTACATTTAAATGTAATTAACACTGAATGGCACTGGCTGCTGTTCCCATTCTGCCAGCGGACGGTGTTCGTGACAGTGCTGTGGAGAGGCCGGGAAACATTAAACATTACATCTAGAAAAAATTCCCTCCGTTTTTATTCGTCGGTAGTTTGACTTCATTATGTTGCAGTAGGAGAAAGAGCGTGGCTCCATGTGCCCTCCTGTGGCTCATTTCCCCAGACGAAATCACCATCAGCTCGAGACAGTGTAGCCATCTCCACAGCAACCACGAGAATGCACACTTCGCTCCTATAGTCTTCCATTTCCCTCATTATTTATTACTAAAGGGATCTGATATGGAAAAATACTTTGTTGACTTTCTAAGACTTTGAAGCAAGTTGATCCTTCTCCTTCCCTAGAAACATGGCTGTGAAGAAGAGAAAGGTGTGCTTTCGGACTCAAGTACGCTTGATTCCTTGAATCCTGTCTCTGCTCCTCCTTTCTGCTTTTCTGCAGCGTGTTTCCCATCATGGAAATGGGGATCTCAGTACTTCCCTTACACAGAGCTTGTGCTAAGTTGCTTCAGTCATGTCCAGTTCTTTGGACCCTATGAACTGTAGCATAAAGGCTCCTCTGTCTATGGGATTCTTCAGGTAAGATTACGGCATTGGGTTGCCATTTCCTACTCCAGGAGATCTTCCCGACCTAGGGATCAACCTGAGTCTCTTACGTTTACTCACTGGCAAGCAGTTCTTTACCACTAGTGCCACCCGTGAAGCCCTCCCGTATGAAGCATTGTTAGCAAGGATTATATAGTTAACAGATACTTCTGTGCTTGCTAAGTCGCCTCAGTCATGTCTGATTTTGTGCACCCCCATGTGTAGCCTGCCAGGCTCCTCTCTCCATGGGATTCTCCAGGCAGGAATACTGGAGTGGGTTTCCATGCCTTCCTCCAGGGGATCTTCCTGACCCAGGGATAGAATCCGCACCCTACATCTCTTATGTCTCCTGCATTCTTTACCAATAGTGCCGCCTTAGTGAGCAGTTATTATGCTTTGGATGCTTTATGTGTATGACTGTCTTTTATCTAAAAGGTAGAAAATATTACTCCAGGTTTTCGTTATCTATTACTGTGTATTAACCCACTCTGAAATTTGGTGGCTTAAAACAACTACCATGTTATTATTATCTCTTATAGTTCTATGAGTTGATGGAATTCAGATGGGGGCTGGGGTTCTTCTGCAGGTTTTTCTTGGAGTGTCTCCTGTGGTACAGCTGGGGTTGGAGTCACGTGGACCCAACTGGTATGCTGAGATGGTTGGGGTGCTCTCCCATGAGGACTGAGGGACTCTCCAGGATAGACTTCTTATGTGACTCCTCAGGGTTCCCCAAACACAAAAGTGCAGTCTACCAGGCTGTTTAATGTCTGGGTTCTGAACCTGCAGAACATCACTGTTGGGTTCCTCTGTTCTTTCAATCATATCGCATGAGGGTAGAAGTTGGATGTGAAAGGGGATTACACAATGACATGAAGACCGAGAGGCATGGTTTATTGGGAGCCAGCTTCAGAGATTGGCTGCTTTGTTTCTACTTTACTTATAAGAAAGCTGTGGCTCTAAGAGTTTTAGAAACTTTCTCAAAGTCACAGAGTGAATAAGAAGTAGAAGCAAGATTCAAAGTGAGGCATCCTGAATTTCAGAGACTGTGAATTTTACCTCCACCTCTGTACTGACTTTTAAAAGTCATGAAAAATTCCTAAAATAGTGTCTGGCATATAAAATCTACTCTTGAATCTAATTTTATTTTGTTTCTTCTCTTTTTTTCATATTATCTCATAAGAACAGGAATCCAGAAGTCAAAAACTTCTTTATTTCTGCAAAAGAAGATTTTCACTTATTTATGTTTGCTTGGCTTTTCAGTTTAGGTATATGGAATAAAATTTTACTAAGCAAACACATCCTATGCACTTTGTAGAGCTAAAATTTTGAAAAGCACTCCCACATAATTTAAGTTGCATTTGTCAGTGAAACTTTCACAGGACAGGTCTGCTGGGTAAGGGGCTGGAGATTGACTTCTGGGAGGAGAAAAGGGCCAACCTGTGCATGTGTGTGTATCTATGTGTGTGTCCATGTGTGTTGTAAAATGTAGGAGAAGGACAGCTTCCTGCAGACTTAGGAGATAGAAGAAGGAGAATCAGGCTTTATATACTTTATATACACGTTCCCTTAATCTACTCAATAATTCCTCAAGGATAATATGTTATTATATTCATTTTACTGATAATAGTCAAATAATTCTCCTCTGCTCTCTGGATATGCTTTGCTGTGCTTAGTCACTCAGTTGTGTCCGACTCTCTGCAACCCCATAGACTCTAGCCCACGAGGCTCATCTGTCCATAGGGATTCTCCAGGCAAGAATACTGGAGGGGTTGCCACGCCCTCCTCCAGGGTATCTTCCCAACCCAGGAATCGAACCCAGCCTCCCATATTGCAGGCATATTCTTTACCATCTGAGTCACCAGAGAAGCCCATGAAAACTAGAATGGATCGCCTATCCCTTCTCCAGGGGATCTCCCTGACCCAGGAATCGAACTGGGGTATCCTGCATTTGCAGGCAGATTCTTTATCAGCTGAGCTACCAGGGAAGCCCACCCTCTGGATAGCCAAGGTCATTTTTTAGTGTCAGAGAAGCTGCTGTATATTGTTCGCTCTACCTCCTCCACAACTAGCACCTGACAAGTCACTGATGTGTGTTAAGACCTTCATCCTCAGAGCTTCTCCATACCCTACATGCTATGTTGTGGTCACTCTACTTCCCTGGTGGCCCAGACGGTAAAGCATCTGTCTACAATGTGGGAGACCTGGGTTCGATCCCTGGGTCAGGAAGATTCCCCGGAAAAGGAAATGGCAACCCACTCCAGTACGCTTGCCTAGAAAATCCCATGGACGGAGGAGCTTGGTGCAGGCTACTGTCCATGTGGTCGCAAAGAGTCGGACACGACTGAGTGACCACTTTCTTTCAGTTTCTTTCTACTTTATAAGAAGCAGATCTCTCCTCTCACACAGGGTTGAAAGGGCCAAAAGGGTCATGCAAATAATGACTAAGCAGTGTTTTCTGGACCAGATGAATGATCAGAATTATCTGAGAGGAATTTTTTTAAATGCGGATTATCAAACCTAACCCAAAATGTACTGAACTAGATTTTTCAATAGCAAAAAACTCAGGCTTGACGCAGATTAAAATCTCCCACAGGTAATTCTGAGGCTCAGTCAGGCTTTGGATAACTGCTGGGGAGTTCAGAATGGATGTGCCCTTAGCAAAGGGAAAGCATACATAGGGAAATATTGGGTTGACCAAAAAGTTCATTTTGGTTTTTCTGTAACATCTTATGGAAAAATCTGAACGAACTTTTTGGCCAATCCAATATTTCAGTTGAACACTCAACTGAAGAAGTTGAGTTCTATCTGATTTTTAAGGATGAATGAAATTCAAATAGGTGATGATGACTGAAAGGGCATTTCTGATAGGAGAGTTGGTGTGACAAGAGTAAGAAGCAGAAAATACATGACATTTTGGGAAATAATGAGAAATGTTAGCCAACGTATAATGGTAGTTCCTAATGCTTCTCTCCATGTAGAGGGAGATCTGTTGGAGAAAAGTTCTGGTCTCTCTCATCCCCTCACTCATGATGCCTCAGGGAAGTTTGGAAAGAAATGAAATGTGTGCTCTTCAACCCCTGGCAGCTCCCCTCCGAGGTACTGCTCTGCTCCTCCTCATAAGTTTTCAGGGGCAACTCCTGCTCCCGTGGGATAGAGGATGCCAGTCCCAGCCCAACACTCCCTGAGGCTGAGTGGGTAGATTTAAACCTGGGGCTTTAGTATGAATAAATCCACAAGGTTGAAGCTATAGGATATAATATAGTCTTTGATGTTAGTCCCTTGGATAAAATGGTAATATTATCATTAACATCCCTTCTGTCTTATGCATTTGTCTTATTTCCCAATTGGTTTAGAACTTAGGCACTGGGTTCCTCAATCCCCAGTAGGACATCAGAGCTGGAAGCAAAAGATGAGTCCTGATTAGGGAGCACTCATGGAATGCCAGACTGAGTGAGTGAAAGCTGCTCAGTCCTGTCCAGCTCTTTGGGACCCCATGGATGGCTCCTCCATCCATGGGATTCTCCAGACTGTTCTACTGGAGTGGGTAGCCATTCCTTTCTCCAGGGGATCTTCCCAACCCAGGTCTTCTGCAGGTGGATTCTTTACTGTCTGACCCACCAGGGAAGCCCAGAAGGCCAGACTTTAGGTCAATAATTCTTAAACTTCCTGGAGCCACAAAGTGATTTGTGGCTGTGATGAAATTTGGGAACATTCTTCTTAGTTCAAGGTACATGATCAAAATTATTTGGGGGTGCTTTCTAAAAAATACAGATTACCTAATCCTACTCAAGAACTGCTGATCAGATTCTTCAATGGTGAAGCCCAAGTTTGGTATAGATAAAAGTTCTCACAGACAATTTTGACGGAGTACCTATTTCAGATATTCACAGATTTCCTGAATGAAACCTATTCATGGGCTACTCTCTCCTAGTAGAAAAAGCTCTAGTTTTAAGCAAAAATGGGGAATTCAATCCTAGACATGACAAAGAGACATGGACGGCATCAGTGATGTGGTTCAAATGTGGCATTGGCGTTTTGTTTCAATATGAAGTCAGGCAGGACAAATGGGAAAAAATGATCAGCCTTCCTGAATTTATTTTGTGGAATCCATGGCAGATATTTGCAGTACTCCAAGACTCTGATGAAAAGAATCTAAGAAATCCTGCATCAGATAACATTGGGAAACACCAGAATTCTGTTGTTTTGGGTTTTTATGACCTGGTTCTCATCAGCATTATCTCTAAAACATGGTCCTCCCATTCAGACAATGAGTTAACAAATAAGTGGATGCTGTTACACTTGTCTTTTCTTGTCAGTATTCCTTCTGCCCTTGCAATCATTAGAAAACTAAAAAACCTACCAAATTGCAGCTGCTTCTCCTTGCTTAACCTAAAGTGTTATAATGCCAGCAATTTTGGAAACGGAAACAGGCTAGTCTGCCTAGAAATCTCCAGAGCATTGTAGGCTAATACATTAAAATTAAAGAGAAACAGAAGCCATCACTACAAATTGCAACATTATTGTTCAAGCCAAGATCGTCCTAATTATAAACTAGCATTTTTATAGATGTCACGGGGGCTGTTTTAGTGCCGCTTTGCTGATGCTAAAAAGATAGTGTGGAAATGTGATCAGGGATCCTCACACTACTGTCTAACTGGAGGGGAAAAAAAGTTAATTAGGCTCTTTTTGGCATATTAGTGAAGACAGGCTTATTAGACACATTTACAAGCTAATGATATGCCTATACTCTGCTATCAAAAAAATGCATTTAAATAAACTGATTTACAGTTTAGCCATTTTCATCTCTTCAACAAGTACATTCACAATTACTTTCCCCACATTTAATTGCCCTGGCATCTGAGTATCTTCTGGAGACAGCACTGTGAGATGCTGATGGAGGTGGTCTCTGCTCATCCTGCCTTCCCTAACCTGCTTGGGACAGCAGGTACCTCCACAGGCTACTTGTTGTCCACCTCCTACAATGAATAGCCATGATCTGACTAATTGGTTCACTATTTGAAGCAACAGTGATGGGTTTCAGAGTGTCACTGATGATGAGTGCAAGTGTTTGGAACAGTCAGCTGCAGGGGATAGTGGGGACCAGCCAGGGAAGAGGGGAAACAAAATGGCCTGGTTAACCAGGGTCCCACTCTTCCTCTGGCTTCCTAGGAAATGAAGAAAGCATTGAAGGAAATGGGCATTTCCCTCTTCAGCTCAGAAATCAAGAGCATCCCTCAGGGCCTAGTCACCCTTTTCTGAGCAGAATAACCCCTTCTACATTAAAACTCACTTTCCATACCACTGTTAGTGATCCTTCAAACAAATGCAGCCATCTGAGCCTGTCACAGCTGGAGATCTTGGCTTTATCACAAGAGGCTACTTCAGCTCCCTAAGCAATAAGAATGGGGATTTTAACAAAGCTTGCAGATGGTTGGATTTTTGGGGGGTTTTTATGTTGACCATTTTAAAAGTCTTTAATGTATTTGTGACAGTATTGCTTTGGCTTTATGGTTTGGTTTTTGGGCTGTGAGGCACGTGGGCCATTAGTCTGTCCAGGGATCAAATCTGAACCTGCTGGGTTGAAAGGCAAAGTCTTAACCACTGGATCATCAGGAAAGTTTGTCCTGCAAAGTGTTTTTGAGAAGATTTGCGAAGGCACTGCCTGTAGAGCCTAGCAAAGGACCTGACCAACGAATATTTGGTGTGTATGTGTGTGCACGCATGTGTTTGTGTGTACTCTCAGTCCTGTCTGACTCTGAGACTCCACTGACTGTGGCCTGCCAGGCTTCTCTGTCCATGGAGTTTTCCAGGTAAGAATACTGGAGTGGGTTGTCATTTCCTCCTCCAAAGGTCTTCCTGACCCAAGGATCAAACCCATGTCTCTTGCATTGGCAGGAGGACTCTTTACTAACTGTGCCACCTGGGAAGCCCCAACATGTATCATCTGTAATCATTAGCATCATCATTATTATTATCAATATTACTAAATAGTGTGTAAAAATCTTTGGTGGATCCTTATTTCTCATAGAAGAAATCTGACTTACTTAACATGGTCCTTAAAACTTCAGATTATGATGCTAATTTCTCTTCCCAACTTACTCTTGAGCCCCCTTTCCTACAAAACTACGCTCCACTTGCAAAGAACTGCCCATCTTCTGTAAGCATCTCTTTGCCCCTTGCTCCTGTGGCTCCCTGTTTCTTCAGGGCCCTGTCCTGTTGCCCAGTTGCCATTCTCTCCTGGTCCTCCAGAAGGAATCCTCCTCCTCGTGCTCCTGCTGCTGCTGCTGCTAGGTCACTTCAGTCGTGTCCAACTCTGTGTGACCCCATAGACGGCAGCCCACCAGGTTCTGCCGTCCCTGTGATTATCCAGCCAAGAACAATGGAGTGGGTTGCCATTTCCTTCTCCAATGCATGAACATGAAAATGAAGTCACTCAGTCGTGTCTGACTCTTAGCCACCCCATGGACTGCAGCCTACCAGGCCCCTCCATCCATGGGATTTTCCAGGCAAGAGTGCTGCAGTGGGGTGCCATAGCCTTCCCTATTCCTCTTCCTTCCAGGCAGATGATGACTCCTGCCCGATGCATCACACATGCCTCTTCCGGGTGTCACTTACTTCACAGTGGGAGAATTATTTGTTTACCAGGCTATCTCCCCTGCAAGAAGGTAGCCTCTTCAGGGACAGAAACCAGAAAGAAATTCTACTTTTATGTCTAAGGTGTGACTGGGGGTATGTGTGCGCACGCACACACTCAGTCATGTCTGACTCTTTGTGACCCCATGGACTGTAGCTCTCCAGGCCCCCTTGTCCACGCAATTCTCCAGGCAAAAATACTGGAGTGGGTTGTCATTTCCGCTTCCACGGGATCTTCCTGATCCAGGGATCGAACTGGCCTCTCTTGTGTCTCCAGCATTGGCAGGCGGACTCTTTATCACCAGTGGCGTCTGGGAGGCCCAGGTGGTTAGAATTCCAATGAAATCAAGTTAAATTAAAATGACCTGAACTAGAGTTTCAAATAGATTATTTATAAGATGCCATCTAGACCCAAGGTTTCATAAGCCTGTCATTTTACCAAATACTGGATTCAATGCCCTTCTCTGGGCTTCAGTTTTTTAATTTGTAAATGTGAATGATAATTGCTAACTCACAAGGCTACTGACACCCTAGTGGGTCAATTCATGTGAAAAGAGTCTGTAAAGTTCAACTGGTACACAGATGTTAATAGCATTGTTCACTTGCTTACCCTTGTTTGTGTTTCTACAGTGAGATGAAGAGTAACAGAGAAGCACATTGTGCAGCTTGATCTGTATTTGTTAATGTTTTTCCCATGCCAAGTCCCCCATAGTAAAGGCAGGCTCAGTATCATTCCTTCCCCAGGGAAAGAGGAACATTCCTTGGTCCCCATTTCAACAGGACGAGACAGAAGTCTCCATACATTGTAACCTTCATGATCTGACTCCAATCTCAATTCTTGTAACAGGAGCATCATGGGAAATGCCTTTTCTCCTACTCTTCCCGAAAACCCCTCCCTACTGAAAAGCCCAGTCCATCTTTTTATAATGATAATCATCATCAAAGACATCATTTGAGTTTAATGCCTGAGAATGACTTCGCATGCCAGTGACTAACAATGTTACGGACAATTATTTCTTTAGAAGGTTACTGCTTCACCCATCAAAGAAAATGTCACTTTTGTAAGGTAATAAATGTAGTTTATAGAGAGAGTGGGTACACTCAGGTCTGCCATTTAATTTGATCATGGTTCATCCCCAGCAATTCTTGGAGATCGAGTCACTCAAGAGCAGTTACTCGCAAGTCCTTTCTTGAGTGTTTTCTGAATCATTATGTTGCAAAATGACACCCCCTATTTGTTTGAGGAATCTTTTAAGCAAAAAGAATTTATTCACCAAATAGGAGATTTGGGGAAGCACCATTCAGTCAGAACAGTCAAGGCTGTGCCCCCAGTTTCTACCATACACTTGAAACTGCTTTTTAGCACTTAAGGGTGCAGCTAGAGTGGCATTCCTTGGCAGTATTCCCGTTTGCATGTGCTGAGTTCAGGAAAAGAGAAACTCCAGGAGTCAGTCAGTCGGTTCAGTCGCTCAGTCGTGTCCTACTCTTTGCAACCTCATAAATCGCAGCACGCCATGCCTCCCTGTCCATCACCATCTCCCGGAGTTCACTCAGATTCATGTCCATCGAGTCAGTGATGCCATCCAGCCATCTCATCCTCTGTCGTCCCCTTCTCCTCCTGCCCCCAATTCCTCCCAGCATCAGAATCTTTTCCAATGAGTCAGCTCTTCGCATGAGGTGGCCAAAGGACTGGAGTTTCAGCTTTAGCATCAT
>SJYV01018190.1:366641-385047 GCA_006410875.1 Neotragus pygmaeus | reverse complement strand
CTGCCTTTGTCATCTGAGATGGGAATGCAGCCTGGCCATCCGGATTTTCTGACGTGGGGGGAGATACCGTCTCTGCTTTTCTGGGGCTCTGGAGAGACTCAGGGTGGCAGGGGCCTCCTGGATTGTCTTAAGGATAGGTATGATGGATTCAAATTGCATTTCCACAAACCCACCCAAAATAGGGGCTCTACTGTACTTCATGTAGTATTTAGCAGGGTACCATGCTGTTTTGAACAGTGAGGGGAAAGGGACAAAGTCTGGATCTCAAAGCTGCTCAGAAACAAGTCTGTATCAGTGTCCTCTTTCAGTTCAGTTCAGTCGCTCAGTCGTGTCTGACTCTTTGCGACCCCATGAATCGCAGCATGCTAGGCCTCCCTGTCCATCACCAACTCCCGGAGTCCCCCAAAGCCTCAATTTCCTTTCCTGAGACCCATGCGTTTGTTTTGCTTCTCATGGCCTTCCAGTTTTCTTTTTTGCTGGACCAAATATATGCACCTGTTTTCATTCATACCCCAAGCTTGCTTGGGGTCTTAGTGAGTAATCAAGCATATATTTGTGTATCAATCATGTCTATATATACAAATATGTATCTTCCTTATTTTGAAAAGAACACAATAACTTTCAGATATTAAGGTAAAAAATGTCCTACCCAGATACAACCACTGTTACCAATTAGGGGTAATATATATATATATTTCACCAATATGATCTCATAGTATATAGTCTGCTATAACCCTTTTTTCCCCACTATATTGAGAACATCTGTTTCTGTCATTAACAGTATGCCAATGCCAACATTTTTTAATGGCCATACATCATCTGATTCTGTAGATGGCTATGATCCTATGCTGTCAGGTATTTATTTATTTGCCATTTAAGGCAACCCTGGGATGAATTTTCCCAGTGCCCACACACTTTGAGGACACTTGTTTGGCTACCTCCTCAATATAAAGTCGTCTGAGGAGATGTACTGGGTCCCAGGGAACATGTCTTAAATTGCCACGCTGCCCTAGAGGCAGATGGACATTCTCATGCTGATTTTCCATGGGCACCTAATCCAAAACTATAGACAATTCCAAATATATTTGGAAAGAGAAGTCAGACCATCATCCTCCACTAAAACCTGGGCCCTCTAAATTAACCATTTTGCCAGGGAGCAAGAGGAAACCTGGGAAGCAGAAGAGGGGTGTCCATTTTTCTGCTCTCACCTACTGAGCTGAGTGGCCATACTCAGGGGTGGGCCAAACTCAAGACCCATGGAGACGGGGGCCACTCTTAGGCCCCGAGGCCGGGTCTGCTGTTGGGGTCAGGTGCAGGGACAAATGCAGAGGGAAGCCTTGGGGCTGAGTAACGGGGTGCTCCCAGTCTCGAATACAGTTTCCTCTGCCTGCAACGGATGTCAGTAAATTCAGATGCAGAGTGCGCCCCGCTGCAGGCTCCCCGGGCTGGGCCTGATTCAATGAGCAGGGCTCCAGCCTACAGTCTGGGCGCTGAACAAAGCCCACGACAACAGCAGAGGTCAGGCAGTGTCACCAAGGCCACTTCCCTGCTCTCCATCAGCCTTCAAGAGAAGGGGCCCCAGGTCCTGTCATCCGACTCAGGCAATTTCCACCAGGCATCTGGGCTGAACCCGAGGCTCCGGCAGCCACAAAGGGCCCAGTCTTTTCTGCCAAGGGAAGGCTGGTCTCCAGGACAGTGAGCCCCTGCCCGCTTCTCTCTCAGGCTTGGCTGCTGGCTTTGGCCGCTCCGGGAAACCGCTCAGGCCACATTTTTGGCAAACAGCTAATGATAAAAATCAGCGGCAGGTGGAGGAAACAGGAGAGAGGTTTAGAATGGTCAGCTCTAAGCACACTTGAAAGCCAGATGAAGTGGTCCATAGTCCAATAATGCCTTCACCCTTTGAGGTTAAGGTACCCCGGTATACTGAACCAATAGCAATTGTATGCGTATTCTGGTCTGCAGTTCAGTGGGATGAAGAGAGGACAGTCTTATTTAAGCAGAAAAATCTGGTGGAGGTGCCATGCAATTTCCCACGAGAGTGGTCACACAGACAAAATCCTGCACTGGGATGGGACGGCCACGTGGGTCTCCATTCACTGTTCTCTTGCTGTAAACACACCCCGTCTTGCCCCTACTCTCAGAACCCCCATTTAAAGCGCTGCTCTTGCCACCTCCTTGCCATGCCTTCCTCTCGCCACAATTTGAGCAAAACAGTATATGGTAGGGAATTTATCTGTTCCCCATGACAATCTGCTTGTAAATTTTACTAATTTTATTTTCCACGGAGCCTCTTTTCTCTGGCTAACGGTACCACTGCCGTTTATCTGCAGGACTGTATATTGATTTTATAAATACCTCTGGTGGGCTGACAAACTGACAGCTTTAATGGTGTTACTGATGGGGTGTGGAGGAGGGTTCAGGGCTGGGTGCTTCATTTTCGGTAACTGTCCCTTCACAATTATCTTGGGGCCTTTGTGAGGGTTCCTAATAGTGTGTTTATCTCAGCGTGATGCCAGAGCATGGAGCTATTGTTAAGTACTATCTTTGAGAGAGACAAGAGGACCATTTTCGCCTGACACTTAGATAAAAATAACAAAGTCTATCCAGGGTGCCCAGAGCGTAGTTCTGGCCAGTTGCTTGTTGGGGGTTAGTGCTTCCCTCTTCCTGGGGAGATGCTCAAAAGTGGCCAGGGAAACAACCCTAGAGGAAAGGAATGAGGTTGGACTAGGTTGAGAGAGAATTGAGCTGGGGTTTTCTGGGGAAATAAAAGAAGACTGGTAGAAAAGGCTTCCTTGGTTGGAAAGTGGGGCTACAGATTGGAATGCCTTTTTAAATAATTAGGACTCAGAAAGGAGAACAGCATTAGCTAAAGTGCATTTTCCTGCTTCCGGAAAATGATTAACCAACTGATTATTCCATCCCCAAACACCAAACCGAAGAGGACTTATTAAGGAGACAGTAAGTCAAACAGGAGTTGGCAAGAACCAATAGCTCCCCCTTCCAGCCAGCACTGCCCCCCCCGCCCCGCCCGCCTCTTTTTTTTACTANGGGGAGGGGAGGAAGGGGTCATCTCTGGGAGGTGGCAAAACAGAATTGGGTGCAGTGTGCAACAAATAACCCACGCTTGGCTCGTGGCCTGGAGGTGCGAGACCACCCACAGAGCCTGCCCTGGAGGCAGCCGGCCGCCTGCGAACCATTTCAGCGAGGCCATCACCAGAAGAACAATGTGAGGGCTGCTACCAGCCTGGGGCCTGAAACTAAACAGTCCCCCAAACACTCCTGATCGCAGATGCAGCCACCAGAGGGGTTTTGTTTTCATAATGAGATGCAGATAAAGCCTGGCTGGGTCCTTAACGCCTGTGCCTCTTCTCTTCTTGTTTAGAGATCTGAGCGAAAACCAGATCCTGGGAATCCCGAGGAAGGCGTTCCGCGGCATCGCCGACGTGAAGAACCTGTAAGTGATGTTTCTGTTGCTTTGCTGCAGACGGGCTCTCTGGGCAAAGGCGGGGTGAGCGACACAGGACAGGCAGGCAACAGCCTGCGCCTGGAGCTGCCTCCGGCCAGCTGCCTTGGGGACAGATTGAGGGGTGTGCTGAAGTGGTTTCCAGAATGCGGAGGCAGCTCTTCTTTGATCATTCGTCCCCAAGCATCAGTATAGAGTCCCAGACCCCAGTCACACTCCTGTTCCATAGCAGCCCTGTGGCCTGAGGCTTGACCCAGCTTCTCTCTCATTACTTTCTATAAAACGAGAGGGTGTTGGTGCAAAAGAGAAAATGCTTTTCATGCTGAGTGCCTCAACGTAGTAATTGTTCAGCAAATGGGAGCCTTGATGATGCTGAAGATCGTGATGGTGAAGATCTCACTGTTATTAAATAAGATCTTATGAGGGAGCATCAGGCCTTGTGTGCCGGGATCCTGGGGCGACATAGCCAGACCTACTGCACTAGGCGCTTGGGGCTTTTCTTCATTTTTTATTTTGAAATAAGCATTGATTCATAGGAAGCTTCAGAAGTAGTAGAGCAGTCCGTATACCCTTTCTGCACTCCTATGTGTCTGTGCCCACACATGTGCGCATGGGCAGGTCTATGTCATTTTAGGATTCCCTTGCCCGCTACTGCAGCTGGTGCAGAACTGTTCCACCAACCTGCTTTTGAACTTGCCAAATGACTTTTGTCGCTTCTTGCCTGGCCCCCACTGTTTGCCGCAAATCATGGCTCCCGGGCCCTGCCTTCACCAGGAGTGTGCCTTTGGAATTTTCTGCCTGCCCTTCTGAGCCCATGTGCTCAGAACCTGATTTGGAGAGGGGCACAGAGGGGGCGTATCTGCCCACTGGCCTCCTGCACAGGCTTGTCTCCAACTTGAAAAGTCTTGAAGGAGATTTTTTTTTTTTTTTTTTAAATTACCGTAGCTCTGACGTTTCCCTATAAGGACTGCAGGGACTTTGGTGTGCCAGGAAGCTGATGATAGCTTCCCAATACAGGCTGTCTGCCTCCCCTTTGCTGAGAACTGAGCAGGAAGCTTTAGGTGTTTAACATGCAAAGCACACCAGAGGGCACAGGCATCTGGGGTGAAGGGGGCAAGGGCCAGAGAGGACTGTGCGAGGGGCTCCGGGCTGGAGGCTGCCCACTGCTTCATCTGCCCAGCAGCAGAGAAGGGCTGGACTGTGTGAGGGGCTCCGGGCAGGAGGCTGCCCGCTGCTTCATCTGCCCAGCAGCAGAGAAGGGCTGGGAAGAGCAGACAGAGACTGTGAGACTGTGACTCAAGACGGAGCACAAGAGAGATGGTGGTGAATCGCGTCCCAGAAAAGCAGCAAGGGGTCAGCTCCCTAAATTTCCCAGGTCAGTGAGAAAGCTGAGGACCAGAGAACAGTGACTAACTCAAAGTCAACCATCCTCCTGACTGTTGAGCCGCCAGTTATCATCTTTCATACAGAAAGGGACATAGCTATCCTGTTTCATGGCTGTACTTTTAAATGAGCCAGTTAATAAAAAAGTGAATCATGGTGATGGATAAGCAGGACGGTGTAATTACTAACTACATTTTTGAATCTCAGGAAAGTGATTCATTCTTAGAGTCATCCTCAATAGTTGCTGGGGTTTGAGGGTTTATTGTTGTTGTTTTCCTGTACTCTCTGATTTCACAAAGGCCTCAGGAGCAGAAGGTGTTTGAGAGTCTGCAAACTCAAGAACTATGGACAGGGTCTCCTTCTCCACCTGGTTGTGAGTCCTAAACAGCAAGGACCTGGGGGAACAGGGGAGGCAAATAAACTCACTGCTTAAAGGATGAATTAACCAACAGAGCGCAAGAGGTTGATTACTTAATGCTTCTGATCAATCAGCATGCTTTTGGGGACCAGGACCTCCAAGGCCCAGAAATGTTAGTCATGGTCTCAGGTGACTGATGGTGTAACTGAGGACCAGAAGTGTGCATCCGCGAGAAAGTCAAGAGTTTTAACAGCCCACAGGAAAATGAGCTGACCAGAGGCCATGCGTTATGAAGGACTGTCAGAGCTCGAAGAAGAGCACTAGCTTTAGGCAGTGTCACCTAAGAGATGGAGCCGCGACTCTGGTTATCTGCTAGACAGGTGCCTGACACCCAGCTGTTCCCCGTACTGACTCTCTGACCCCAGGGTGCAGCACTTGACACTCTGAGCCTGGATTTCTGCGCTGTGAGAGGAGGATGAGAACTGTCCTTCACCTCCAGGGCTTTTGTGAAGGTCAATGGAATAACACGTTTGAATAGTACAATACTATGCTTGGCACTCGGAAGGTGCTTAGAAAGTTGTAGCTAATGTTACTGCTGTCTTCTGCTGTTGTTGTCTTTGTCAAGATTTTCACTGAGCCCAGACAGAGTGATGATGGAATTCACAGAGAGAACAGGCAAATGGTGTGTGCAGAGTGGGGAGGCAAGCCTATACAAGTTGGGTGTCAAGGGATACAAGCTGAGCCATCTCATGAGAGTGGGGGGATCATGAGCCAGAGTCACAGGTGATCAGGTCAGAAAGAGCTCTGTAGTGAGGTTATAATTGTAAAGACTTGCGCTGAGCCTGGAATCCTGATTGGAATGCACAGAGTGAATGGGCACATATTGTGTGCAGAATAGGGAGATTATGCGCCGGAATAATAGGTGAGCAGGTCAGAAAGAGAGATGGGGGCCAGGTGGTGGTGAGCCTTGCCTGCAAGGAGCATGCAGTTTAGCTAGGTACTGAGAAGGTGGATAGCTTCCGACCTGAAAGAGGTAATGATGGAAACATTCACTCTGGAAGAGGAACCTAGGACAGGAGGAGGTGGAAGAAGGAGAGGGGAGATGAGGCTGTGGTCCAGCATGGGGGATCAGGGCTCACAGGCAGGAGTGAAAGGAGGAGTCCCCCAGTAAGAGGCCAGGGAGAACCAAGGCAGCAAAGCTGGCAATTGGTGAGTTATTAGAATGAGGAAAAGAAGAGGAAAGGGATACATTCCATATTTAGATGACGCAGAGAATGATGGCAAGTTCTCATTGTCATTCATCCATGCAGCCTCAGATGTTTTCTGAGCTCCTACTAAATGCCAGTTTTAGGGGAAAACGCAGGGAGTAAGATACGTACCTGTGAGCTCTGCCTTCTCGGAGCTCCCATTCCACAGAGATTAAAAGATCGGGAGGAAGATCGAGGCTGGAAGGTGCTGAATTGAGTGTAAAGTAGTGTCAAATCTTCCAGGGTGGGTGGAGCCTCTTTTGTGCATTGGGAAATTGGTGAACTTGACCTCCCTGTTCCTGCTGGTTCTCTGATTTTGGGCTGTGGTCACAGCTACATCTCTGGTTTAACTCAGAGGGTATAAAACACAATCATCTTCTAGCCTTGAGAGAAAAGGAAGTGTAGGTAATTAGAGGCGTGGGGCTTCCCAGGTGGCACAGTGGCAAAGAATCTGCCTGCCCGTGCAGGAGACACGGCTTCGATCTGAGTCGGGAGGATGCCCTGGAGAAATAGCAACCCACTCCGGTATTCTTGCCTGGAAATCCCGTGGACAGAGAAGCCTGGCAGGCTACAGTTCACGGGGTCACAAAGAGCTGTACATGACTGAACACTCACGCATGCAGGCACGCAATTGAAGGTATAGGACCCAAGCTGTGGAGCGAGGCCAAGAAGGAAACATCTGAATAAAGGTTGATGGCTGTAGCTGTACATTTAAACATGCGTCACTACATGTGAAATAGAGTTTGTAAAAATTGTTTGTATAAAACCTGTTAAGGGAACATCCTACTCCAGCCACACTTCAATCACCCAGTTGTAGATTATCTGTCTTATGAGTGACAAAGAGCGAATTTTAAACCTCAGGAACGTATACCCCTGCCATCGATCTGAGAACCACCTGCTAGGGAACGTAACAGTCTTCTACTATTACTTAAGCAAAACAGGAGATGATAAATTATTGCAATATCAGGCTGTCGATTCATGATACTATTAAGAGGAGAAAATCAAGGATTGGCTACTTGTGGTTTATGATTTTGTAGTCTTGATGTGGATTTTCTTTGCTTGTCCTGACATTCCCTTTCAGGAAGGAAGAGACTGTGTTACGCCCATTTTCCAGATGACAAAACTGAGTTTCAATTAGTGTGTTGCGTTTAATTTAGTAGAAGTCAGCAGCCCCATTGGGCCTAGGCCTCCTCACTTAGTACTCATCCGTCTTCTGGACTCAGCCCATGGACATTCCTGTCTAGCCAGCTTGCTCCCCACTCAGCCCCACCAGCAGGAAGATGGAAAGTAACCCACAGGGCTGCTGGCAGGCAGAGGCCTGACTCACTGTCAGAGCTGAAAGGACCATGGGAATGTTTGAACCTGGTGGGGATGAGGAGGCCCCGGTGTCATGCTGGTGCTGGGGGGATTTAGTGCCCTGCCACCACCCAGGCAGCAGAAGGAAGCCTGGATTTGCTTTCTGCTTCTCTGGAGAAAAGAAAGAATGCGATTAGCTGGGGATATGCCTCTATGCAATTACTCAAAGCTGGTTTTATGGGCTGATTCTGCTTCAGTGCCTGCCTGGGAGAGGACAGGCTCTCTATTTAAAGAGAGACAATGGTTCTCATTAGCTGTCTATTTTATACATAGTATCAATAGTGTATCTATGTCAATCCCAACTTCCCAATTCCTCCCATCCTCCCCTTCCCCCTTAGTATCCGTAGGTTTGTTCTCTATGCCTGTGTCTCTATTTCTGCTTTGTAAATAAGACCATCAGGGGCTTCCCTGGTGGCTTAGACAGTAAAGAATCTGCCTGTAGTGGGAGAGACCTGGGTTCAATCCCTGGGATGGAAAGTACCCCTTGGAGGAAGGAACAGCTACCCACTCCAGTATTCTGGCCTGGAGAATCCCATGGACAGAGGATCCTGGCGGGCTCCAGTCCATGGAGTTGCAAACAGTCAGACACGACAGAGCAGCTGGCACTTTCACTTTGATACCAAGATAACCAGTGAGAACCTGCCACATAGCAGGGGGGACGCTACTCGGTGCTCTGGTGACTTAAGTGTGGAGGAAATTGAAATAAGAGGGGTATGTGTATGTATAGCTGATTCGCTTGCTGCACAGTAGAAGCTAATACCATTATAAAACACCTGCGTGCGTGTGCTCAGTCATGTCAACAGCTCCAAGAAAAGTTTTAAAAAATAATAATAAAATTTTAAAAGTAGAATCTTCATCTTTAACACACAAAAATAAATAAATAAATAGAGACAGTAAGATGGCTAGATTGCTCTGGCAAAAGAGGCATTCAGGCATACCGACCTGTAGATAGACCAATATCTGACATGCCAATGTTCCCTGCCTTCAGTATGCAAATACCATGCTGGGGATCAGTGAAGACCCAGAGAGGAAAAAGAGGGGAGAAAGAGAGAAGAGAGAGAGAGAGAATCATAAGACATAGAAATAAGGGGGGAAATGAATTGGAACAAAAAGAGAGATGACAAGCCACAATCCAACAAAGCGTAATAAGAAAAAGACAAAACCAGTATAGATTGTTTTTAAAAATGTCCCCTTGCTCTATCTTTCTCAGCAGTTATGTTTTCCTCTGTTTTTCAGTTTCTATTTGCGAGGACTCTGTAGGACATGCATTCCAGAAGGGAAAATCAATAACCCCTGTCTCTGCCAGCTAGCAGAATTTGGAATTGACGCTTTCAAAACAAAGCTGGGCAGGCGGCCTTTGTGTTTCCTAGTTAGTCTGAGTTGCCGCACTGCCCGAGTCTGCCCTCCCGCTTCCTGAGATTAATGAGGGCTGTCTCGGCCCCATGAGCAGGCAGTAATCTTGTGTGAGGGTGAGGGAGGGGCAGGGGCCGCCCATTGGTTGGTGGCATCTCTGTCTGCTCATCTCAGCTCAGTTCACTCATCGCTGCACCTGGCACAGAGTGCATGCTGTTGGCTGTGCCCTGTAAGACTACATTGTCTGGGCCCTCTCTCACTCATCTGGTGCTTCTCACACATCCTGAGCTTCTTTCTGCACTGGACCTTTGCACTTGCTGCTCCCTTTTTGTGGGAGGCTGCTGCTGCTGCTGCTAAGTCGCTTCAGTTGTGTCTGACTCTGTGCGACCCCACAGACGGCAGCCCATTGGGCTCCGTCATCCCTGGGATTCTCCAGGCAAGAACACTGGAGTGGGTTGCCATTTCCTTCTTCAATGCATGAAAGCGAAAAGTGAAAGTGAAGTTGCTCAGTCGTGTCTGACTCAGCGACCCCATGGACTGCAGCCCACCAGGCTAAACCCTCAGAATTCCACACAGTCGCCTCCTTCAGATGGTTTAAGTCTAAGCTCAGACATCACACCTCCTACAGTGGCCTTAGTTTACCCATCTGGAGGAGCTCTCCTGCCCCCACTGCCCTTCGTCTCTAGCCTACTACCCAATTATGTTTATTAAAAGCATGTGCTGCCTTCTGAAATGATCCTGTTCATCTGTTTGTCCACCCTGTCTCTGATGTCAGAACAATGAACATGTGCACATAGGAACCTGCGCATCTCAATCACTGTGGAATCCCCAGTGCCTAAACAGCTCATAGCAGAGAAAAAGATTGACTAAAAGTATATAAAAATATGTCAAATGAGTGTATTTGTTCTTTCATTTTTCAAGTATTTGCAGTTGGCCTACTGCAAATATGTAGGTCATTTCTTATATGGCCTACATATAAGAAATCATGCACAATTGTTGAAATACTTAATATGAAAATAATATGATAGAAAGAGAACTCACAGTGTGATGAGGAGGCAAACTAGTAAATCAGTGGTTCAGGATAGGGGCCAGGACTCTGTTGGAGGTAAGAACAAAGATGTGGGAAGCAAACCTGATTCTGGCTTCACTCAGGAAGTGACATGAGTTGGGTCTTGAAGGATGAGTAGGAGTTTACCCAGGGGAAGGGCATTCCAGGCCAAAGGAACAGCATATGAAAAATTACCCATCTGAATTATCCATCTGTGCAAAGGGACAGAAGTATGTGAAAGAGTTGAGTTTTGTCAGAGACTCGTAGATGATGCACAGTGAGCAAGAGGACCAGTAAAGAGAGATGAGGATAGCAGGTTGGGGAGGCGGAATATGGAGGAGTGGGGGTCAGGGAGGACCTTGAGTGCCTGATCAACATGGCAACAGCAAAGGGGAGCCACTGAAGAGGTTTTAGTAGGGGAGCAGCATAAGCAGATTTTCATTTCAGAAAGACAGCTCTGGTGTCAGTGGGGAGGGTGAATCACTGAGAAGCAGAGACTGAAGTCAGGCTGGCCAGTGAGGAGACTTGTTGAAAGCTTCTGGTCCTGAATTAAGCAGGCAAAGGGGACCTACAGAGGCAGCAGCAAACTGCAGAGAGAGTGGGAGAAACCTGGCAGGCCCACGGGGCGGCCTGGACAGTGAACCAAGTGCCTGTCACCCGGGCTTAGTGGGTGGAGACAGAGGACAGGACCAGTGCCTGCCTCTCCTGATGAAGGCTGTTGCCTCTCGGAAAGGAAGACTGGGGAAATCTGCTCACAGGTGGCAAGCAGATGCCGACGCACCACCTTCCCCCGATGCAGCAGGTTTTCTAGCCTCTTCTTCTTTGCATTCCTGGCTGTGTGTGTCAGGTTCAGAGGTGCTGCTGGAAGAAGTTGGACTGCACCCCAGGATGCTCAGTGCTACCCAAATAAGCTGTCTAAAGAAAAGAATCCCAGCAGCCCGCCTGCCTGCCTCCTCCCTCTCTTTCTTCCTCCCTCCCCTCCCTTACTCCTTCCTCCCCTCCTTCCTTCTTTCTTACAGCTCTTCCATTTTTCCCTTCCTCCTTCCACAAACCATCATGGAGCCCTTACCCTCACCAGATCCAAAGCAAGTCCTGGAAAGAAAAAGACGAGTAAGCACAGCCCCTGGTTTTGAGACATACCATCACAGAAGGAGACCAACAGGTGCACAAAGAGTGACTACAATATGATACGTTCTCCCCAAGAGCACTCTGCTCCCTCTGCTCCCAGGCCCAACAATGTAAGTGCTCAATAAATACCAGTTGATTTATTAAAGCAAATCCTCTGAACCGAGGCCAATAGTAAAATAAACTGGCAAATTAGACTCCTTTAGTCTGGAGAAGATATGATACAGTGTTATCCAAAGTATATTGTATTTTCTTCAGATTGCTACTGCTGCTAAGTCACTTCAGTCGTGTCCGACTCTGTGTGACCCCATAGATGGCAGCCCACCAGGCTCCCCCATCCCTGGGGTTCTCCAGGCTAAAGGAGTCTAATTTGCCAGTTTATTTAAGATATGACTCAGGGTTATCCAAAGGCGGGTTCCCTGATAGCTCAGTTGTTAAAGAATCCTCCTGCAATGCTGGAGACCTGATTTCGATTCCTGGGTCAGGAAGATCCGCTAGAGAAGGGATAGGCTACCCATTTCAGTATTCTTGGGCTTCCCCTGTGGCTCAGCAGGTAAATAATTCGCCTGCAGTGCAGGAGACCTGGGTTAAATCCCTGGGTTGAGAAGATCCCCTGGAGAAGGGAAAGGCTACCCACTCCAGTGTTGTGGCCTGGAGAAACCCGTGGACTGTAGAGGCCATGGAGTTGCAAAGAGTTGGACACAACTGAGCGACTTTCAGTTTCACTTTATACAAAAGCAAGGTGGTGGTAAGTGCCACTTCCCAGAAGTTGTGTCTAGAACTGGAAGTTGTACAGGTAACACATAGAATCCCTTCTAGGCCAAGATTACACCATTTTATAGATTGTGTTAGAGGTCCTCTGTTGGGCATTAGATATTTCACATAACCCCCCACCCTAAGTTCTAACTCCCTTCTGAGTCGTCTTTCTACTCCAACAGCCTGCAAGCTATGCAGAGGTTGAAGCAGAATCTGTCTTACCCACTGTTTTATTTGAGTTAGTTTCATGCCTGGTTCATAGTAGATGCTCAGTAAACAATGAGTAAGTGGGTGACTTTCAGAACAAAGAGATGTCAACACTTAGAGGACTGCTAAAACCCTGAGCGAAAGAGCATGACTATATCTTGGAACAAAGAAGGATAAAAGCAAAGCTGCAAGAATCAGCCCAGAGAAGCCTTCTTTTTCTTCTTCTTCTTTTTTTTTTTCAAGATAATAGAGACTCTTATTCTGGATCCAGCACTAAAATTTCTCATCTGGGGCATTTTTATTTGTAGGCCAAATTCTTTTTTAAAAAATCATCACAGATATTTAACTTCTCTGAGCACTGAATGCACAGCAAACGGGGTTTACAACAAGCATGTGAACCAGAGTCACATCTTTTCCTGCAGACTGGCAAGAAAGCACAGGGATTCTGGGCCCCTCTGAGCAGGGCTGAGCAGTCCTATGAGGCATTCACTGTTGGACTGAGCTTTTGCCTGGAGACTTGTAGATCCAAAGGGAAACGAAAGGGTCTTAAGAAGAGGGAAGATGATTATTACAGTGGCGACCACACTTTGAGACTCTAGTACCTATTGCTGTTCTGATTCTTTACCTCATTTGGAGTCAATGTACTGGAGTGATTAAAAGTATGAACTGTGTAGCNGGGTCTTAAGAAGAGGGAAGGTGATTATTACAGTGGCGACCACACTTTGAGACTCTAGTACCTATTGCTGTTCTGATTCTTTACCTCATTTGGAGTCAATGTACTGGAGTGATTAAAAGTATGAACTGTGTAGCACAGGGAACTCTATCAATGTTATGTGGCAGCCTGGATGGGAGGGGAGTCTGGGGGAGAATGGATACATGTATTGGTATGACCGAATCCCTTCGCCTGGAACTAGCACAACATTGTTATCAACTGTACCCCAATACAAAATAAAAAGTCAAAAAAAAAAAAAAAGAGTATGAGTTATGGAGTCAGACTTGATGTTTGTGTTTAATTCTCGATTTGCTGCTATGACTTATGGGACTTTGAACAGGTAACTTATGTTTCTGAGCCTCAGTCTCACAATCTAAAATGGGGAAAATACCAGTGAGGTGTAAAGCAGGGAAACTCTGTGTCTTAAATATGTGAACACTACTACTTTGTGGTTTGCCCAAAGCCTTCGTTGGTATTTTCTTGTTTAATTAATGCAACAGCCCAACCAGATCATTAGGAAAAGTTTTATTAGCTTCTAGATATAGGTGGGGAAGTTGAGGCTCAAAGAAATTCAGAAACTCTCTGAAGGCAACCAGGCTAGTCTGTGGCAAGTCTAGGACAAATCTGAAGTGTTTTTGAGGGGTTAGCTAGGGAAAGCTCTGAGATTTGACAAGCACAGGGTGATGGCTTGTAGGAAGCAACAGGCGCAGTTCAGTGGGGAGCCTTGGAAGAGCATTTGTGGTCTCTAGCACCAGCCAAGACCCCAAGCAGGAGCAAGCTGTGATGGTCACCATTGGGAAAATATTTCTGAGAAGACCGTTGAGACTGTCTAAAAGTATGAGTTCTTTTTTTTTTAATTAGTAGAAAAAAAATTTATTTTTGAAGAGCAGTTTTAGGTTCATGGAAGAAGTAAATGGGATGTAGAGTTCCCATGTGCCCCCTGCCTGCCCCTCACACAGTCTCTCGTGTTAATAACACCTTGCATTAGTGTGTGGTACATTTGTCACAGCTGCTGAACCAGTACTGAACATTTCACTAAGAGCCGTATTTTACCTTGGGGCTCACTTAGTGGGTGTGAGCAAATGTGTAATGACTGGTGTCCACCATGGTAGTGACACAGAGAAGGGTCTCACTGCCCTGGAGATTCCCTCCCCCTTCTGTTCTGCCAAGCAAAGAAGCGTGAGCTGTTAAATGTACAGGTAAATCCCTTTACCGTTTATAACCCTTCACAATAGCTTATGTTTATTCAGTTTTTCAGAGTCAACAACGTGAATCATCTTTTTCTCGTCTTGGAGAGAAGGTAGGGACACCTTGCAAGTTTAAGTGCCATAGAGCAAACCAGCAGGAAAAGTCTCATAGCCTAACGCAGGAAGGTGACAGTTTCTTCTCCTTCAGAGAAGATCTGTGATTCAAAGAGCCTGCCCGTGCCTGAGTCTCAGGATAAACCACATCAACTCTGAGAATGTTTAGATGTCAAGTGCTCAGGTTCCTGAATTAGACTGCCTGGAATCAAGCAAACTCTAACTTTTATCACCTATGTGATCTTAAGCAAATTCTATCTTTCTTAGCCTCAGTTTCCCCATATGTTAAGTGGAAATAATATTGCTCTCATCATGGTATTGCTGTGAAGATTAATAATACTTCTGCCCTTATTCCATCTCTGAGAGTTAATTTGGCTGAGATTATCACATCTAACAGGCTAAATCTTCCCTTCCTAGATAATTACATGGGACTTCCCTGGTGGCTCAGATGATAAAGAATCTGCCTGCAATGCAGAAGACTCAGGTTCAGTTCTTGAGTCTGGAAGATCTCCTGGAAAAGGGAATGGCAACCCACTCCAGTGTTCTTGCCTGGAGAATTCCATGGACAGAGGAGCCTACATACCCAGAAACAAAGCTCATATTTATGATATTCTGCTCCCAAAGTAACCTTAACTCTTAAAATTTTAACTTCATCACACCTTCTCTTCTTTCTTCCAGTGGGGCTGCCCTGTTCTGGTTTATGGCTTGTAATAGACCAGGAACAAGACAGTTCAGATAAAAAGATGTATCTTCCTCACCCCATTCCCTCCCCCAGTCCCCATCAAGAGCCCAGGGAGTCTGGGGTTGGTCACAGCTCTGCTGTTAACTGCTGCCTATTAGGCCGAATAATGACCCACCCACCCCCACAAAGGTGCACATCCTGTTCCCTGAAATATGTGACCATGTACCCTATCAGCAAAAGGGGCTTTGCAGATGTGATCAAATTAAGAGTGTTGAGGTAGACAGATTATCCCGGATTATTTCAATTTGTTGTTTAGTCACTAGGCTGTGTCCAGCTCTTTGTGTCCCCACAGGCTGCCGCACACCAG
The DNA here is from genome assembly GCA_006410875.1 of Neotragus pygmaeus. NCBI lineage: Eukaryota > Metazoa > Chordata > Mammalia > Artiodactyla > Bovidae > Neotragus > Neotragus pygmaeus. The sequence continues at coordinate 369,689 of SJYV01018190.1, read as the reverse complement.
ACTTCTCTGTCCTCCACTATCCCCCTGAGTTTGCTCAAATTCATGTCCATTGAGTCGGTCATTGCCATCTAACCATCTCATCCTCAGCAGCCCCCTTCTCCTTTTGGCTTCAGTCTTTCCCAGCATCAGGGTCTTTCCCACTGAGTCAGCTCTTCAGTAGGCCTGGTATAATCAGAAGTTTCTTTAAAAGAAGGAAGACATGAGCTGGAAGCAGAGGGAGAAGAGACCATGTGGGGAAAGGAATGTGAAGTGAAAGCCACTTAGTCATGTCTGACTCCTTGTGATCCCATGGACTATACAGGCCATGGTATTCTCCAGGCCAGAACACTGGAGTGGGTAGCCTTTCCCTTCTCCAGGGGATCTTCCCAACCCAGGTCTCCCTCATTGCAGGCGGATTCTTTACCAGCTGAGCTAGAAGGGAAGCCCACGTAATCCCGCAAGCCCTGCAAGGAATNCCATGGTATTCTCCAGGCCAGAACACTGGAGTGGGTAGCCTTTCCCTTCTCCAGGGGATCTTCCCAACCCAGGTCTCCCTCATTGCAGGCGGATTCTTTACCAGCTGAGCTAGAAGGGAAGCCCACGTAATCCCGCAAGCCCTGCAAGGAATGTGGACCCACCTAATAATCCTGGAGGATGCAAGGAAACAGACTGTCCCCTAAAGCCTCTAGGAGGAATATAGCCTTGCTTATGCCTTGACACGTGCCCAGTGAAACTGATCTAGAACTTCTGACCTCCAAAATGCTAAGAAAATACGTTTGTTTTGTTTGTTGTAAACCACTAAATTTGGGGTAATTTGTTCTGGCAGCAATAGGAAACCAATACTAACACTGCCCTCAGGGCACCACTTAACCTCCTGGTCTCAGTTTTCACATTTGTTAAAATAAGTCATTGACATGTTATGATCAGTGGCTTTCAGTGTCTGTACTGAGAAACTCTAGTGCTCCAAGAGCCCACAAATAAAAAGTAGTTTTCCAATAATGATGATGTTTAAAATTGTCTCTTTTAGATAGTAAGGTTCATAAAGAGACTTTGGTGGAATGAAGAGTCCTTTTTTTTTTTTTTTAAGGCTTAAAAAATCACTGGGGCTAGACAGACAGTCTTTTTAGGTCAGATTGTTTAGTGTAATGATTCTTTAAGACGACCTTCTATCAAAGCTTTATTGTTATCAAGACAGAACTCAGGAGCAGAGTCCAGAAGCCAGGCTTTGGTGAGGGACAGCAGAAAACAGGAGTCAGATTGACATCAGGTCTTGATGCCCAGAATTTGGATATTAAGGTTGAGGTCTGGGCTAGGCTCACTTTCAGAGAAGAAGAAAAGAGGAAGTCAGATGTTGACTGAGAGATATTTTCTGGAATGAGGCTGAGGAGCTCTAGAATCTTTCCAACATCCTTAGGGCTGGCTAGCGATCTCTGCAGCAGGTCTGAGTTCAACCAACTTTCCTGCACCATCTGGCGTCCTGCTCGCTGCACCAGATGATGCTTTGTGTCTCAAGGAAATGGCTGGTTCAGGAAAGGGAGCTCTTACTGACTCATGGAGAGGACTTGTCAGCCACAGTGCTCAAAGATTATTTGTTGGGTAGATAAGGAGGTAGTTTGTGCAGGGTGTGGGCCTGGTATTCAGAGCCTGAGATACCTTGACACCGCGTGCAGTTCAAGCGCTCTTCTATAGGTGCTAATGTTTCAGAGCGCCTTGTCCTGAAGCTGACAAATCCACATGCACAGCACCTGCCATGCCTGAGGAAAGCACTTGGTTGTCTGCCACTGGCATTCTGCCCTGTAAATGGACAGTGTGTTACAAAGTGTCCATTTAAAACGACAGCTATTATTTGCCACTGTAACACCCTCCTTTAAATCTCTCTATAACCAGTCTCCAGGCACAACGCGCAAACCTAAACTCTTCTAAATGCCGATGACTGGCTCTCAAGTAGTAGGTCTGCCAGGAAAACTACCTCAGCCAGACAAGGAAGTTCCAGTGAGTAAGTCTGGGTTTCCATGGTGCATGGTCCAGGAGCAGTGCTGGAATTTTATAGCTAATTAGCATTTTATTATGGAAGTTTGAACTTCTTTTTCTGCTCTTAGAGGCAATAGCACTTCTTGGGGACAGTCATGGAGTATTTGTTCTGAAATCCCTCTAAAGCCCAGAATACCCAAAATGCTCCTGTGTACCCCTGAACCTCTGTCCCCACACCCAGAATAAATACAGGCTTTCTCAAGAAAGAAGGAGTAATTCTGCACAAATGCACATTCTTCTTAGTGGGTAATAAGTTCTTATAGAGCCCTGACCATGTACCAGACATCATCATGCTGGAGAGGTCTGACAAAACATTGTCCACTGGAGAAAGGAACAGCAAACCACTCCAGTATTCTTGCCTTGAGAACCCCATGAACAGTATAAAAAGGCAAAAAGATAGGACGCTGAAAGATGAACTCCCCGGGTTGGTAGGTGCCCAATATGCTACTGGAGATCAGTGGAGAAATAACTCCAGAAAGAATGAAGGGATGGAGCCAAAGCAAAAACAACACCCAACTGTGGATGTAACTGGTGATGGAAGCAAGGTCCGGTGCTGTAAAGAGCAATACTGCATAGGAAGCTGGAATGTCAGGTACGTGAATCAAGGCAAATTGGAAGTGGTCAAACAGGAGATGGCATAAGTGAATGTCGATATTTTAGGAATCAGCAAACTAAGATGGGCTGGAATGGGTGAATTTAACTCAGATGACAGTTATATCTACTACTGTGGGCAAGAATCCATTAGAAGAAATGGAGTAGCAATCATAGTCAACAAAAGGGTCCCGAAATGCAGTACTTGGCTGCAATCTCAAAAACAACATAATGATCTCTGTTCGTTTGCAAGGCAAACCATTCAATATCACAGTTATCCAAGTCTATGCCCCTACCAGTAATGCTGAAGAAGCTAAAGTTGACCAATTCTGTGAAGACCTACAAGGCCTTTTAGAACTAACACCCCCAAAAGATGTCTTTTTCATTATAGGAGACTGGAATGCAAAAGTAGGAAGTCAAGAAACACCTGGAGTAACAGGCAAATTT
>SJYV01018190.1:242726-358306 GCA_006410875.1 Neotragus pygmaeus | reverse complement strand
GACAGAGGATGAGATGGCTGGATGGCATTACCGACTCAATGGACATGAGTCTGAGTGAACTCTGGGAGTTGGTGATGGACAGGGAGGCCTGGCCTGCTGCGATTTATGGGGTCGCAAAGAGTCAGACACGACTGAGCAACTGAACTGAACTGATAGATGATATATTCTGTGCTGTGCTCAGTCATGTTGAACTCTTTGCAACCCTACAGACTATAGCCTGCTAGGTTCCTCTGTCCATGGGATTCTCCAGGCAAAAATGCTGGAGTGGATTGCCATTTCCTACTCCGGAGGACCTTGTCAACTCAAAGATCAAATCCACATCTCTTGCATCTCCTGCATTCACAGATAGATTTTTTAACACTGCACCTCCTAGGAAACCCTAGATAGACAATACATTATCTGTAATTTATTTATATATTTAAATCATACATATGGTATATATAATACATTCCCTAAATATATTATATATAAATATATATTAGTTGACTCATTGGAAAAGACTTTGATGCTGGGAGGGATTGGGGACAGGAGAAGAAGGGGACGACCGAGNTCAGTGCGTTTCTGTATGTACACTGTGATGTGATCAGCTTTGTGTCTGTAGCCCCAACTCCTTCCCCTGCCTCAGACTTAGCAACCACTGGTTTGTTTTCTACCTTTCTGTGTAGTTTCATCATATACATGGACTCACACAGGGTGCTGTGTATCCAGCTTCTTTCACTCGGCATAATCCTCTGAAATTCATCTTGTGTTGTCTCAGTTTTGATTTCTAAGTAATACTCCACTGTGTGGATACATGGCAGCACATTTCTCCACTCCCCTGTTGTTGGGCACTTGAATTGTTTCCAAGTTTTGGTTATTGTGAACCAAGATGCATGGACATTCACTTACATTTTCATTTCTCTTGACTATACCTGAATGGTTTTATTTTTTTAGCTTTGTCTGGTTTTTAATATTTCTACAATGAACATTACTTAAAAGTGACAGCAACAAAGACCAGAGTAGAGAACACCTGCCCTTCCTGTTCTAGGAAGCTCGCATAAGGTGGGAGAGAAAGCCTTCATCAATGTGTTTTAGCCGTGACCACTTAATGCCAGGCCTGTGCACCCAACTTCTTTCCAGGAAATTTAGATATGGTCAGAGAGATTCTTTGAGTGCTTGGTGAGAGTTCATAGGACACTGAACTGGCAAAGGTGTGGGGTGGTATTTTACACTGATGGTGAGAGTGTCACTTGGTATAATCCCAACAAGCAATCTGACAGCAGCAATCAAAACTGAAAATACACATACTCCTCAATCCATCTGTTTGAATTTCATGAATTTATTTTAAAGGTAAACTTATGCAAGTCCCTGAAAGATTTATAGGTCAATATCATTTGTATAGGAAATGTCTCAGGAGCCACCTAAAAACCTTTTAGTAGGACTCTAGTTAAATAAATCATGGTGTCTCATTCACTGGACTATTGAAGAGTAGTTAAGAGCAATGAGACTGATTTTTTAATTTATGTAATCATTCCTTTATTAATTGACCAAAACTTTTAGTGCTTCCCAAAGGGCCAGACATATGATAAACCATGATGAAAAGAATATTTTAAAAAAGAATTTATATATATATATGTGTGTGTGTGTGTATGTATGTATATGTATAAAACTGAATCACTTTGCTATGTAGCAGTAATTAACATAACACTGTAAATCAACTATATTTTAATTTTAAAAAATTTAATGAATAAAGAGCCAAACAGAATGATGGGAGCTGTCGTATGAGAGAGTCACAGTTTTATTTGGTACACGAAATGTCTTAATTTTTAATATTTAAACAGCTTAATTGTCTAGCCAGCTAGGATGCTTCCAGCTAGAAGGTGCTGAACACTAAGTTTACCTCGGCTCAAACCACGGTGGCATTTATTGGCTCACATATCTGGAGTCCAGAGGTGTGGCAGGCTTCAGGGCTGGTTTAATCTAATGTTCCTAGTGCTGTTTCTTGTGATTTTCTAGACCTATACTATCCAATGGAATGTTCTGTAATAACAGAAATGTTTTATATTAGCACAGAATAATGGTAGCTGCTAGCCATGTATGGCTAGTAAACACTTAAAAAGTGCTACTGTAATTTAGGAAATGAGTTTTGAATTTTTTGTCAAGTATAGTTGATTTATGGTTCAAGTATACAACAATGTGATTCAATTATATGTATATGTATATATATGTGTGTGTGTGTGTGTATAATAATATATATATTCTTTTTCCGATTCTTTTCAAGTTTTTAATTTTTTGTCAGGTATAGTTGATTTATAGTGGTTCAGGTATACAACAAAGTGATTCAACTATATGTATATGTATATATAAGAATATATATATTCTTTTTCAGATTCTTTTCCATTACAGATTGTAACAAGATACTGAATATAGTTCCCAATGCTACCCAGTAGGTCCATGTTCTTTATCTTCTTTATATAGTAGTGTGTATCTGTTAATCACAAATTTCTAATTTCTCCCTCCCCCACCCCCTTTCCCCTTTGGTAACCATAAATTTGTTTTCAATGTCTGTAAGGAGTCTGGAGGGCTACAGTCCATAGGGTCGCAAAAGAGTCAGACACAACTGAAGCAATTTAGCATGCACGCATGCAAGTCTATTTCTATTCTGTAAATAAGTTCATCGTGTCACCTGTCATTTGTGCTTTGTATTCCCCATATAAGTGACACCATGATGTCTTTGTCTCTGTCTTCGCCTGGCTTACTTCGCTTAGGTGATCATCTCTAGGTCCATCCATAGTGCTACAAATGGCGTTATTCCATTCTTTTTTGTGACTAAGTCATATTCCATTCTATAAATATGTATACATATACCATATCTTCTTTATTCATTCATCTGTTGGAGACTGGCCTTTGTATATGATACACGACAGCATCCAAAGCCGATTCATGAGAACACAAGATGCAGGAAGATCAGTGCAGTTTTTGCCATGTGTGCTTCTTAAGACAGCATGCTTCTATTTTGGAGGAGGAAATAGCAACCCGCTCCAGTATTCTTGCCTGAGGAATCCCATGGACAGAGGAGCCTGGCAGGCTACAGTCCACGAGGTCTCAAGGGTTGAGCACGACTTAGCGACTAAACCGCCACAACCACCATGCTTCTATTTGTTCTCACAGACTTTTAGATATGTGAAATCTCTGTGGACAGATTTATATAAAACTCTAAAAGTAATTACTACAAAGTACAGAACTGGAGGGGAGGGAGCAGGAGAGGGTGTTGCTTTTTTCTCTGGACTCTGAGGCTCTCTGGACTTTCCTTATCTTGTGCATATATTTACATATCAAAAATATTTCTATGCCTTAACGAAATCCATCTGATCTCAGCCCAAAGAATGGGAGTACTTCCATTTCATTCAATACTCTGGGACACGATACTAGAGTGTATTCTCCTGAACAAGGACTCACAAGGACTCAGCCAGTCATGCCGCAGGCTGCCTGTCTCTGTCACCGCTGACCCTCCATAACTGGAAACTGTGATCATTACTATTTGCATAAGTACAACCACATTGACCCATGGTCCTGGCTGCCAGTTTTGAATGAGAGGAATTATTTGTATTCCACTGGCATCTCTGATTGTGGCCTTGACCAGCCCTGAGATATCTTTCAACAACGAATCACCAGCAGCCAACCCCATGACCTTTGGAAAATGAATTTGCCTGCCATTGGTCCAGCCTCAGTTTTCTTGCCCAAGTAAAATGTCAATTAGATCACTGGCTGAATATCGTTTTTGTCTACTTAAGCACATTCAGCTCACAAACCTGAAGATGTTGGCTTGAGTCCTTCTCAAATAAGACTCCACACCCAAATTCACAGTGTGCTCTGTATGGTCACTGAAATCAACCATTGTATTGGTTCATTGAGAACATACAGATATTGAGTTGTTATTCAGTTGTCAGGCAAAACAGACTTTGTGCTACTATGAACAGCCTGCATTTAATTCGGGTCTGTGAATGCTCTGGGGCTCATAACAGGGGTGTTTCCTGTGTGGCATTTTTTTCCTTCGTTCCCAGCACACACTGTTACCCAAGCCAGACAATGAAGAAGATAAAAGCCTGCTTTCTGTTAGATGATCTTTAGGAGTTATAGACAAGGGAGAAATGAATGAGAAGGAGGGCGTGGCTAGGTGCTGGTGATTCAACCCAGCGAGTATGACAACCCGGCCAGACAATAAAACCCCAGTTAACCATCATCAATTTCTGGAGTTTTTTGCACTCAAAATTTAAGACATTTCACAGGGGTCCAAGCAAAAGGGGTTTTCCAAAATTTCCCTCAAGCAGGCAGTCCCTGCTCCCATTTCCTTTAACCTGCCTTTACTGCCCATGCCTTACTTCAGATATCCCAAGAGATCTCTTTGGCTCTGAGTCAGCCTTACCCAGCTAGAGAGAACACAAAGAACACAAAGCCAAGTTTCTAAACTTTAACTCTACTTTAGAAACAGTCTTGCTTTCTTCTCTCTCAAAAGAGCAGGCCCGTCTCTCCATCTGCTGAAGCCCATTAAGTGATTCTCTCACTATAGCTCCTGATGCTACTGATAAAAAACAAAGGCCTATCTTTGCCCTAAACATAAAAATCCCAAGGTTCCCAAGCAAGGAGTTACTGCTTTAAATTTTGAGGGATTTTCTTAGTGTGTGTCACAGAGGTTGAATGGTTTGAATCAAACTTTCCTGGGACCTCTTTACACTTCTCTGGTCATTTAAAAGTGAAGGCTGGCATTCGGCTTTCGTTTGGGTCCATTGTGAAAAAGCTTCCCCAAATCCGCACCTTTCTGGCAATTAAGATGGCCCTTGTGCAATTTGGACCTGCTGTCAACCAGGATAATCAAGTTGTGGATGTGCGCCTCTCTGCTGGATTATCCGTCACAGGGGACAAGGCATCAGAGCAGACTATCAATCCAAGACTATTTGCTAGAATCAGCTCCTTAATGCAATTAGAGTTCCTAAAATGAATTCCTTTCTTTGCCTATTCTCCTATTAAGACAAGCGTGAACTGTGCCTTTATACTAAGTGATTTGGCTAGCTTTGCCTCGCTACCTGTTGAACAAAGGACTTGGAATTCAGGTGGCTCTACTTAGAGTCAGAAGCAAGAAACAACTTGAAGAAAATATAGTCCATACTTCTCCTTTTATAAAAATACAGTGATTATACTATGTATATAAGGTAGATAACCAACAAAGACCTACTGTATGGCACAGGGAAGTCTACTCAGTATTCGCTGATAACCTATATGAGAAAAGAATCTAAAACAGGATGAATATACGTGTATGTGTATAATTGGATCATTTTCCAATACACCTGAAACTACACAACACTGTAAATCAACTGTACTCCAGTAAAACTATTTTTTTAATGTGATTAAACTTGTCTAGGATCATTTAGAGAATGCACCTGAGTTGTGACCCAAACCTGGCTCCCTTAAGCCTATGTCTGGGTGACTGAGTGATAACACAGGGAGGTCAATGCATTGAAAGAAACATTCATCATTCCTCAGAGCTCTCCTGGAGATGCGAGGCACACCATAGCACACAGGGCCACACCAGGAGGCACCAGAGCGGGAGGCAGAAGTGAGAGGGAAGGGCCACAGGCTGTACTGAGGATTCCTGGGAAAGCCAAGCAGGACTCTGTAAACAGCTTGGGATCAGCCATTCTGAATAATCTCAGGCCTTGGAGCAGAGGGGCTATGTTGTTAGCCTGGCACCAGGTCCTGGGGTGATTTAGGTAGGGGAAATATTGTTTGATCCCTAGGTCAGGAAGATGCCCTGCAGAAGGGAGTGGCAACCCACTCCAGTATTCTTGCCTAGAGAATCTCATGGACAGAGGAGCCTGATGGGCTACGGTCCATGGGGTCACAAGGAGTCCAACATGACTGAGTGACTCACACACTGATACTGGCTCAGTGTGTGAGAATTATGTAAAGAAGGTGCTTGGGGATATGGACTCAGGACTCTTTGGTTTGTATGTGCAAGATGAGCTCACTGATCAATTGTTTATTATCTGAAGGAATTAACTAGCTCTGGGAGGGGCAGCCTCTCCCTAAAGTCTCAAGACCTCTTAAGATGTCAAGTCATCACAAAAGACAGAAAAAACAAAGAACATGAACACACCCCTCAATCACTAGGATTTCTCAGTTCCTACTTACTGTCTCCCCCAGCCACCTCCTTACCACACTTGAAGCCCCAGATAAATTGAAAGAATCAAGCATATCTGAATTCTAGTGGCACTTCAGACTTGACAATGCAATTTAACCATCATTTTCTGTCTTAGATTTTCACTGACTTTGCATATGTCACTCCTTCTGCTCCAAATAGTGTGACCTAAGGGGTTCTTGATCAGGTCCGGAGTACACTGCCTAATGCTATCCTACGATTTTAAGTAACTCTCTCTCTCTCTAATCCTCACTTTCCTCTTCTGTTAAAAATGACAGACTTGGACCTGATGATCTCTGAGATTGCTCCCAACACTGATATTCAGCAACTCTACAGTTATAATCACAGAGAGGGCTAGAATCTCCTTCAGCAGGGTTGAAGGCCATAGTAGGATATATTGTCCATGACCTAAAAGCAAACAGTGATGCTCTGAAGTTAGGTGAATGGATAGGTTAGGGAGGTGGATGTTTCCCAAGAAATATCAGGACTGTAGTGTTACAGTTTATAATCAGGACTCAAAAGAAACTCCAAGGAAGATAGCTCATTAGTACCAGAAGACTGGACATCCCATCCTGTGCTCCCCCACTTCATCCCAGCCCCACTCCTGAATGAAACAAGAAGGTCATCTCCTCCTACACACACTCCGACACCTTAGCTTCTCTTCTGAAATATGTGGGATGCATAAAATAGCAAATGCTGTCAGATCTCAAGTTGTACAAATACAGAGACAGCATTTCCAGTCTCACTGAAAAGTAGTTGTCAGAAATATGCCATTCATTCAGAGTCTCTAAGTGCTCTGTCAAGCTTTAACTTGATTAAAATTGAAACCCACATCACTTGAAAACCAAATGCAAAATCGAAATCTCTTTACTCGGTGCTCTTACATTCCGAAGCCTGGGCTTATGGATTCTCCTCCGCTAATTTATGCCATCTTTGTGCCATACATTAATTTTGAATATATTTGTTGAAAATTTCCTGTAGCTTGCATTTATGGTTGTCAAAGGGGCTTTTATCTTGAAAAAAAAAATGGTGCTGGTTTTAATTACAATTCTAAATGGCTTCATAACCATCGTGAACCCTGGATTTACATCATCTTTATGACAGCCGCACAATTCCCGCTTTATTGATTTTGTCATTTGCTTCATTACAGTTAATGCAAACCTTTTGTACAGACACAATTCTAGTCCTGCACTCTTCTTGGAGGGGTCCAGAGAACAGCATGACCGAAATAGACCCCATCCCTCCACCGCCTGTTTCCCCCCCGACACTGACGGAAGAAAACTCAGGACAGGAAATAGCTCTCAAGTGGCTATCCATCACAGACAAACGCAGTGTTAGCGCTGAGTAACCCTACCCAGCCCTTCCTCTGATCAGATGGGTTCCGACGTTTCTGTTTTCAAGTCCTGAGAGATGGCGCCCTTCACTGTGGCAGAACTGCTGGGCTCATCCCACCTCCAGTTCCGCTTGCCCTCTGTCTAGAGGAGACCCGTCGGTGGCAGGGGTCACCCCCGTTCTCCAGTTCACACGTGAATCTCGACCCCTGGATCCAGTCTGGCCGAGGGTAAAGGACCCAGAGTACTGGGGAGAAAATGTGCTGTGTCCTCTGCCGAGGATGTGGGCGCCTGGGACGGGATGTTCAGAACCCAGGATGGGAAGCTGGAACCTGGGATGGTGAATTTGAAAACGAATTTCTTAAGGGGAAGACAAAAAGAATGGAAGAACTTCGGCGGCCTGGGGAGACGCAGGCTGCCGCGTTTGTGCCTGCCGGGCTCGGGCTCCGGGGACAGCGGCAGACGCGGGAGCCTGGCGCTCGGGCGCCCGATGCCTGACGGCTGCTTCCGGCGACTTCGTGCGCAGCATCGAGCATGCTCCGCAGCGAGAGCGTGAGAGGCTGGAAAAATCGTACTTTGACCCGGAAGTGAGCATTTTACCCCTCAGGTCCAAATTTCAAGGGCTGTGAGGGAACTAACATTTAGCTAGGATATAAAAACAGAGTGAACTTGCCAGAAAGAGCGGTGCCAGTCCCAAGTCTGTTTCTGGGGGTAAGGATTCCCATTGTTAATGTACTTCACTGACAAATCCTGGAAAAACCCTGGAAGGCTGGTTCTCTGCCCTGGTTCCTCCCAGCAGCTTCTCGATAAATCTACTCAACTTGAGGGTATCACCCCGGAGTGGTTTTCTCCCTTCTGCACTCAGAGGCTGTGTTCCACATTGTGTCGGCCCCCTGTGAGAAGCGGGTGACTAGCCTTCGTTTTCTGATGCCACTGAAAAATTATTCAGTGCTTTTCAAAAGTCATTTCTGGGACTTCCTGGTGATGCAGAAGTTAAGACTTGACCTTCCAATGCAGGGGATGCAGCGGGTTCAGTCCTTGGTTGGGGACCTAAGATCCCACCTGTCTCGCAGCTAAAAAATCAAAACATAAAACATAAGTAATATTGTAACAAAATTGAATAAAGACCTTAAAAATGGTCTACATTAAAAAAAAAAGTTTTAAAAACAACAACAACAAAAAATCACCTCTGCGACTAATGGGAAGAAATACTGTTCCTAAAAGGGTACACTTCAAGGCGATGAAGCAAAAGGAGCCTACCCCCTTCTTGCTAACCCCAGAAACATCCAGAAGCCTGAGAGAGCTGGACTTGTGTTATCTGCAATGTGCCCCACAAATCTCATAGGCACTGGGGAGGGCGTCTGAGCTTGGTGGGGTCCCATGAGCAGTTTGGAAGAAGTTGATAGCATGTTTCATTCATATTTGTATTTTTTTTTTCCCAACCTGCTGTTCAGATCTCCAGTGCTTTGAAAGTTTCCTGTCTTAACTGTTCCAGACAGGAAGAAATTCATATTTGCATTCTCGACTTACTGCATTAAAATCAAATCTCATTCCTTGGGTAGTATAACAACAAAATAAGGAAGTCCTCAGTGAGGATCCAGAGGCTGGAATAATATTCTGCAGTCCTGAATGTCTGCTCACGAGGGGCGCATAGAAATCATCTGTTTTATGTCTTTGACTGACAGGGAAATTTTAGCCTAGAGAAGTTAGACCACGACTCAGCAAGGTCAGAGATCCTTGTCATCTGCTTCCCAAGTGAATTGTTTTTATTTTCCCCACTAAACCACAGTGTCTTAGATAAAACTGTACTACTGGCAAATGAGAAAAAGAATCAGCGTCCCCACCCAGTACAGTGTTTCTTAATCCTTAGTTCTGAAGTGGGAGCCATGTCCCTATTTCTTTTTCCTGGAATCAGGAGAGGAATTGGAATCCTCTTTGAGGCTGTGTGTGTGTGTGTGTTCAGTCACTCAGTCGTGTCCAACTCTGCGACCCCGTGGACTGTAAACCACCAGGCTCCTCTGTCCATGGGATTTCCAGGCAAGAATACTGGAGGGGGTTGCCATTTCCTACTCAAGGGATCTTCCTGACCCAGGGATTGAACCTGCATCTCCTGTGTCTCCTGCATTGCAGGCAGATTCTTTANCCGTGGACTGTAAACCACCAGGCTCCTCTGTCCATGGGATTTCCAGGCAAGAATACTGGAGGGGGTTGCCATTTCCTACTCAAGGGATCTTCCTGACCCAGGGATTGAACCTGCATCTCCTGTGTCTCCTGCATTGCAGGCAGATTCTTTACCTGCTGAGCCATCAGGCTGGGTATGGCCAGCTAAACTAAACCAGCCACAACAGAAAGTCAGAAACAGTGGCTCTGGACATGGACGTTGTCGGTTAACCTGGCTCTCACCTAAGTACCCAGGTGGGAACCATCTCACAAGGACCCCTCTGGCTTCCAGCACTTTCTCTCTTTTGTTTTTCTGGCCTCTTCTTTCTAATCCAAATTTTTTTGGGTTTATCCAGCTCAGTGAGACCAGTGAGGCTGTCCAGAGTCCTGTGGGAATTCGGAGCCCAGCAGGCAGGAAGATGATTCACGTTTGTCACCTGGCCTCCATCCTTGCTCTGCCCACAGACCTCGCCTGGGGGCACCCACAGCCCACACAGACCAGACACCCAGCCCGGGAAGGTTTCCTACTCTCTCTGCCTCAAAGGAAAGCCAAGGCCTCTTTTCCAGCCTTCTCAGAGAGGGAACCCAGAGAACCAGTCCCAAGAAGGGTGAAAACAAAGTGAGGAACCCGGCTTCTGAAATGCAAACACAATCTATCGAGTTATCTATGCTGGCTACCCACGGAGAGGAGAGAACGAGCAGTGGTGTGGAAAATACAAAATATGGCTAATCCTCCAACATTTTATATTTGCCTTGAGAATAGAGAAGGTGATTTTGGCCCTTTCCATCAAGTTTAGGATCCTCATTCTCTTGCTTAAACCGATTTTATTTTTTCCTAAGTGTAGAGTGACTGGTAGTGTGCCCAAAGCCAGCCAGGAGAGAGTTTTTAAATTTGCTGCAAATAATTCCCCTCCCACTTTCCTTTAGGATTGACTGGCTTGACCTCCTTTCTATCCAAGGGCTTCTCAAGGAGTCTTCTCCAGCACCATAGTTCAAAAACATCAATTCTTCAGTGCTCAGCCTTTTGGATGGTCCAACTGTCACATCCATTAGTACACGGCTACAGGAAAAACCATAACCTTGACTATATGGACCTTTGTTGGAAAAGTATTTTGGAATAAAATCCAACAAAATCAAAGAGGGATCTGAGGGGGGAAAAATTCAAGAATCAATGGGAATAAACCAGAAGTACAATGAAAAGAAACTCCAGGTACTAACATAAAGACTAATGACATATGGAGGGTGAAAATGCAACCCACACCATAAGAAAGTATATATGCATTCAGTCAGTTCAGTTCAGCCGCTCAGTTGTGTACGACTCTTTGAGACCCCATGAACTGCAGCATGCCAGGCCTCCCTGCCCATCACCAACTCCCAGAGTTCACTCAAACTCACGTTCATCGAGTCAGTGATGCCATCCAGCCATCTCATCCTCTGTCATCCTCAGTCAGGAGAACTCCTGCCCCCAATCCCTCCCAGCATCAAAGTCTTTTCCAATGAATCAACTATTCTCATGAGGTGGCCAAAGTATTGGAGTTTCAGCTTTAGCATCATAGCTTCCAAAGAACACCCAGGACTGATCTCCTTTAGAGTGGACTGGTTGGATCTCCTTGCAGTCCAAGGGACTCTCAAGAGTCTTCTCCAACACCACAGTTCAAAAGCATCAATTCTTTGGCACACAGCTTTCTTCACAGTCCAACTCACATCCATACATGACCACTGGAAAAACCATAGCCTTGACTAGATGAACCTTTGTTGGCAAAATAATGTCTCTGCTTTTGAGTATGCTATCTAGGTTGGTCATAACTTTCCTTCCAAGGAGTAAGTGTCTTCTAATTTCATGGCTGCAATCACCATCTGCAGTGATTTTGGAGTCCCCCCAAAATAAAGTCTGACACTGTTTCCNTTTCTTTCCATCTTTCTCATTGCTCTGCAAACGCCAAGATACTTGTTTTCTGTATCAAGCCGAATTGGGTTTCCTGCCTGATCGTGCCTAATGTAAGACCTGGTCCTAGGCTTCCCTGCCTTTCTCTGTGATGTTGTCACAGGGGAATTACTCTCACAATGGGATGCCCTCATAAAGGTCCTCTTTTTAGTTTTTTAAATGTGAAATTCATATAACATAGAAGTCACCAAATTAGAGTATGCAGTTCAGTGGCATTTAGTACACCCACAGTGTTGCACAGCCATCATTTTGATCAACAGCATTCTTATCCCCCTGGAAGGACACCCTGTCCCCATTAAGCAGCCCCTCCCATTCCTCCCTGACCCCCAGTCTTTAGCAGCTGTTAGTCTGTTTGCTGTTTCTATAGATTACAGGTTCTGGATATTTCACATCAGTTCACTTCAGTTCAGTTCAGTTCAGTCGCTCAGTCGTGTCCTACTCTTTGCGACCCCATGAATCGCAGCACACCAGGCCTCCCTGTCCATCACCATCTCCCGGAATTCACTCAGACTCACATCCATCGAGTTCATGATGCCATCCAGCCATCTCATCCTCGGTCGTCCCCTTCTCCTCCTGCCCCCAGTCAATCCCAGCATCAAAGTCTTTTCCAATGAGTCAACTCTTCGCATGAGGTGGCCAAAGTACTGGAGTTTCAGCTTCAGCATCAGTCCTTCCAATGAATGTTCAGGACTGATCTCCTTCAGAATAGACTGGTTGGATCTCCTTGCAGTCCAAGGGACTCTCAAGAGTCTTCTACAACACCACAGTTCAAAAGCATCAATTCTTCAGCTCTCAGCCTACTTCACAGTCCAACTCTCACATCCATACATGACCACAGGAAAAACCATAGCCTTGACTAGACGGACCTTAGTCGGCAAAGTGATGTCTCTGCTTTTGAATATGCTTTCTAGGTTAGTCATAACTTTTCTTCCAAGGAGTAAGCGTCTTTTAATTTCATGGCTGCAGTCACCATCTGCAGTGATTTTGGAGCCCCCCAAAATAAAGTCTGACACTGTTTCCACTGTTTCCCCATCTATTTCCCATGAAGTGATGGGACCAGATGCCATGATCTTCGTTTTCTGAATGTTGAGCTTTAAGCCAACTTTTTCACTCTCCTCTTTCACTTTCATCAAGAGGCTTTTTAGTTCCTCTTCACTTTCTGCCATAAGGGTGGTGTCATCTGCATATCTGAGGTTATTGATATTTCTCCCGGCAATCTTGATTCCAGCTTGTGTTTCTTCCAGGCCAGTGTTTCTCATGATGTACTCTGCATATAAGTTAAATAAGCAGGGTGACAATATACAGCCTTGACGTACTCCTTTTCCTATTTGGAACCAGTCTGTTGTTCCATGTCCAGTTCTAACTGTTGCTTCCTGACCTGCATACAGATTTCTCAAGAGGCAGGTTAGGTGGTCTGGTATTCCCATCTCTTTCAGAATTTTCCACAGTTAATTGTGATCCACACAGTCAAAGGCTTTGGCATAGTCAAGAAAGCAGAAATAGATGTTTTTCAGGAACTCTCTTCCTTTTTCCATGATCCATTGGATGTTGTCAATTTGATCTCTGGTTCCTCTGCCTTTTCTAAAACCAGGCTGAATTTCACATAAATGGAATCATACAACATGGGTCCTTTTTTGTCTAACCCTTTGTTTTCAAGGTTCATCATGTTATAGTGTGTATCAGGATTCATTCCTTCTTAATGACTGAATAATGTCCCATTGTATGGATGTACCACAGTTTGTTTCTTCATTCATCCGTTCGCTGTGTTTGAATTGTTTCTGCCTTTGGGCTATTATGATAGCCCAAATGTTCATAATCCTATGAACATTTGTGTACAAATTTTTGTTTGAACACTGTTTTCTGTTCTTTGAAGTATATGCCTCAGAGTAGAGTTGCTGGATCATTGGGTAATTCTATGTTCAAACTTTTGAGGAACCATCAAACTGTCTTTCAGAGTGGCTGTACCGTTTTACATTCCCTCCAGCCACGTAGGAAGGTCCCCATTTCTCCACATCCTTGCCAGCACTTGCTTTCCATCTTTTCTGAGTCTAGTTATCCTAGTGGGTGTAAAGCAGTATCTCATTGTGACCCCCTAGGGTTTTGCACCAGGCACTTCCTATGTGCCAGGTGCTGTGAAGAAGATGCAGTTGTGAGAAAGACAGATCCTGCCCCTGCTCTCCTGTTGCCAGAGAATCCAGGCATCCATTATTCATTACAAGTCCTAGTTTAGAAAAAGAAGCTGGCCTTTTCCTAGAGTATTTCAGTTCTGTGCATTTGCTGAATTGAATGTAGTTATCAGCACTGCCCATGTTGCTGAGTTTTGATGCCCCCTTTTTCAACAGTTAATTACACAGACCTTGATATCCCCTTACACTGAGCTTACAAGACACATTTTAATTGGCTTCTGCTGCCACAAAGATACCTTTGAGTGACACCTCGCTAATGGCCACTGACCCCGTACATCTGAGTACACGACCTGCTGAGGGCTACCTAGTTGTTTCAGGACCTTTGGCTTGTATACCTTTAGAAGACAGGCCTCACACTGGGGAAGGTCAGGCCCAGGAAAGACTGATCAAAATCTGTGTAATTGGCCCCTTGCCTGGAGCAGGGAGAGCCATTTCTCTGGATGTGCCTTGCCCCTGCTCAAGAAGCTCTAAACTGTGCCAGCCTGGTCAGGAAGCTGCCCATCCGTCTCAGTAGGTGCCCTGGAATGGCAGCAGTCTCCTTAAGGTGGAGGTCCCTCCCCATTATTCCCAGAAACTGGAGCTAAAATCAGCCTGCTTTCCCCAATGCTGCTAAAAGTCAATTGTCCTGGGACTCCCAGATAATCTAATTCAGACACACACAGGGGAGGTGAGGGGACTGTACTGCCCTCACCTACCATCTTCTGGATCAGAATGCTTGCAAACCAGTGAAAGCAACTGAGACCCAGTGACATGCTGAGACCAAGCTTGACATTTCTCACCAGCCTCTTTCTATGCAAAGATGAGTGAGTTAAGTCATAACAGGCTCCCTGTCCCTCCACACTAAAAGTCAGAGAGAGGTAGCATATCATGTAGGATGAACCCTAAGGCTCCCAGGCAGGAAGACAGGTATGAACCTGACTCTTTAATGCATTAGCTGAGTGGCTTTGAAAATGCTACATAACCTCCCTGAACCTTGGTTTCCTTCTGTGTTTACAGCTAGTCCTACTGATGTGAAATAAGTGATTTAATGGAGGTTTTGGAGAGAGTGGTTCATTTTGGCTGAGTTTGCATAGGAAGGTTTCATAGAGGATGTGAGCTTTGAGGAGGGCCTTGATGGAGGGGAAGGGGTTTCCCAAACAGAGGAGAGGGAAAGGACCAGCATGAGTGAGTGCATGGTACTCTTCTCTGGTGCATAGATGAGGTGGACAGTGCCATCCTAAGAAGTTTGGGCCATGTACAGAGAAGCAACATCACCAGCAGTCATTGTGGGCTATCGACTGATCTGGATTCAAAGCCAGGCTGAGAGATGGAACTCTTCCTTAGTTGCCTTTTCTGTAAAATTGGAATACTAATGTTGTAAGACCCAACTTAATGAACATATTGAAGATGCTCAGCCCAATACTTAATGCCTAATAAATGTGAATATGTACTCTGTGCAACAATTATTGTGGTTGGATTGTTGTTATAACAGTTTACAGTACAGGCTACAGGGAGTTGTTCAACATTTGTGTACAGATTAAGGAATATTAAAATGAAGAAATCATACCCCATATATGATGGTATGGATTTCACTACTTTAGGTGCTCCAGACGTTAGTTGATTGTTTATTAACTGCAAATGGCCACACACAAAAAAAGGTTAAATTTTGTAATTACCCTCCTTAGTGGTTCATGCCTATGGGAGTTGTACATATGGATATCATTGTCCTGGTGAGAGAAAATTTTGTGTTGTCTTCCATGCAGAGTTTTGATGGCTTCTTGTATTTCAATCTCATATCAGCTGGAGAAGTACAAAGAGCATGTGAGTCTGAACTGCTGCCCTCAGTCCAGAAAGAATATATTGAATATCTTAATAATAGATTCTTTGGTCTGGGATGGAAGAAGGGATAAAGAGATAAGCTCAAATCACAGCAGGATCTGAGTAAGATGAGCAGGAACTTTTTCTTTAAAAATCTCATAAGAAATTGACCTCAGGCTGCACATCTTCAGAGCTGAAAGAGCCTTTAGAGATTATGTGAGTCAGATTCTTATATTTAATATTATTTTTTTCAAAGCAAAGAAAATTAAGCAAGGCCACATTTTCAGAGTGCATACATTTCATCATTTTCATACTGGAAATTTCCTTTCAGGTTCAATGTTATCTCCATTTTACAGAAGAGGAAGTTGAGACTTGGGTGCATGGATGGTGCATATTCTGTTCAGGCTTCTGTAACAAAAATGTCATAACCTGGGTGGCTTCTAAATAGCAGAAGTGTGTTTCTCACAGTTCTGCAGGCTGGTAAGTCCCAAATCAAGGTGCCAGCAGATTCTGTGCAAGCTGGGGGCCTGCTTCCTAAATAGCTGTCTTTTTGGTATAAGGTCACTCCATGGAAGGGGCAAGGAAGCTTTCTAGGGCTTCTTTTATAAAGACATTTATCCCATCTGTGAGGGTTCTGCCTTCATGTCCTAATTACCTCTCAAAGATCCCTCCTCCTAGTCTCTTTGGGGGATAAGCCTCAACATATGAATTTGGTGGGAGGACAAATTTACAGATTTAGTCTATAGTATTCTACCCTTGATCCCCCCAAGTTCACATCCTTCTCACATGCTAAATACATTCATTCCATCTGAGTAGATCCACACTCAGTCCAGCCTCAACTTACAAGTCCGAAGTCCAGTGAAAGTGAAAGTCATTCAGTTGTGTCCAACTCTTTGTGACATGGATGATACAGTCCATGGAATTCTCCAGGCCAGAATACTGTAGTGGGTAGCCTTGCCCTTCTCCAGGGGATCTTCCCAACCCAGGGATTGAACCCAGGTTTCCCTCATTGCAGGCGAATTCTTTACCAGCTGAGCCACCGGGGAAGCCCAAGAATACTGGAGTGGGTAGCCTATCCCTTCTCTAGTGGATCTTCCCAACCCAGGAATCAAACTGGAGTCTAGAGTCTTCTCTAAATATCACCTAAATCAGATATGGGTGGGACTCGAGCTATTGGGTCATTCTGAGGCAAAAGCTGTGAACCTGTGAAATCACGTATATATCTGCTTCCAAAACACAATGGTGGGACAGGTAGAGGACAGATGGTCCCATTCCAAGAGGGAGAAACAGGACAGAAGAAAGGAGTGGCAAGTCCCAAGCAAACCTAAAACCTTGAGACTCAAGGCCCCCTGGGGCTGATGTGACTCTTGGTATTCACATGCCAGAAATTTACAAGGGCCCTAGACTTCCATTTAATGAAAAAGACACATAGCAAATATTGAGAGTTCCCAGAAGTTAGTAGTTAATATGGGTTGGAATGGTGAATAAATTCAAGAAAGTTTTTTTAATTTCTACATGAGAGATCCTTGTGATTTTTTTAAAAGGGAAACTAAGATCTTTTTGAAGTCTTAGGAAGCCGCTCCTGCCCTCCTGTGATGGGGGCCAAGAGATCCTCAACTTCAGCCCAGAGGAGTGCTGCTTAGGACTCCCATATTTGAATGAAAACCAGCATTCAGTCTGGGCTCCGACGCCTGCAGCCACTTTGGGCTAAGAAGAAATTCTCTGCTCTGGCTGTGCTTATGGGGTCGTATTCTCACAGCTGAAATAGTTTCTCTCTAGAGTCCAAAGGGAAATTTTCCAAAACCCCCACAAGGATGAAAAAAATTTAAAAACTCACTACAGTTTGTATTGGTTGATTTAAAAAAAAGTCAAACACAGAGATGTGGGAGATAACTCTCAGGCCTGTTAACAAAAGCACGTTTCATCTTTCCAGGTTCTAACTCCCTTTCCCCTCTGTCAGGGAGGAACTCCAGAAGGTTATCACTCAAGAGTGTAACTAAGGAAACCACACACCTGCCCCTGTCACTATGGAGACAGCCTTTTATTTGTTTGGCCTCTGAGTATTCATGACATCAGCAAGGATGCTTCTTACAAAGAAATTTTATCAATAATTCCTGATGGGCAAAGTTAAGAATCACATTAGAATGTATCAGCCACTTTGAGGGCTCCCATTAGCCTAGCTGCAGGAGTGTTTAAAGGAGCAGCCCGTTTTACAGTAGCTGCCGTAAGGAGCCTTTTAGGGTTGATGTAACTGAAAGCTGAGTTTGTGAAACAACAGACATTATAAGATTTAAGTAAACTGGTGCTGAGAATAAATGTTTCCAACAGAGTCAGCATCAGAGGTTTAATACAGTGCCTGGGACAGAAGAGTTTCCTAGAGCAGTCTCAGAAGTCTCCATACTTAAACAGGGAAGTTCCGGGCAAACGTTAAGTTGCACATCATAGCTCTAAAGTTCTTCAGTCTTCATATCAGGTGGACAGAAGAGAGGCTGGATTTGAAGCATGCCTCAAAACAAGAGAGCTCATTTTACAAACAATAGCCAAACTTCCTCTGTCCCTTGGTCTGAAAGTTGCTTAGAAAGAAAAGAAATTCTCTCATTGTGAATAGGGGGTATCTTCGTTTGATTTGCCCTTTGTCTGCTTGGTTTTTGTTATTGTTTTATTTATCTAGAAAAGCCAGAAATTTGTTTCTGAAATGTGTTCAAAATAAACGAGAGCTCAGCATCTTCCCGACAACCATCCTTCCTGCTAAATTAATTTGCAGGGATTTCTAACCACCACCACCACCACCACCCCCCCGCTACATTTTTCTGCACAAATTCATTTGCCAAATCCCCAACAAACCGGAAACTGTGTAAACACAGAAGTGGAGTTATTGATATTTCCCAGCGATGTGTAAAACACGCCTTTATTCTCCAAGGTCTGGCATGCTGCTTTGGTGCTAATCCATCATCTGGGTTTGCATTATTGCAGAGCTTGAGTTCGGGAGCAGCTACTGGAGTGGATGCAGTTATTTTCCTGCTGAGAAGTTGCATATGTCAAATAGCAATATGATATATACTAAATAAAAGGTATTATGCTAGCTATGTGGCAAAGTATGCATAACGATACTTGGCAAAACAGATTTATGCTTCAGTTTTTAACTACATTCTAGGCAGAATGTTCTGATCAGAGAGCTTAATTAACCTAAGACTGTGTCCTTTGCAGAGTGGGTTTGGTTGATTGAGGTTTGGGAATGCTGACAATCACCTAATTATCTAAATTACTCTGTAAATATGACTGATGCAGGCACATTGAATTTCAGAGGTCAATACCACTTACTTTACCTGTTTTATAATATACTTTTGCATTTATATGTATACACTAGGGAGACAGTACATGTAATTATTATGTAGGAAAAATAGGCATAAAGTTGTCAGTTCTATATATAGGAATCTCTGTGGATACATAAATAATTCATAGATCAGTAAACAAATCTATATGCATGTATTCTTGGGTCTGGTGGACAAGTGTACAAAATGTGCAAAATAATAGATAAACCTCCTTTTGCTCATTTGAGATGTTGTTTTAATGCAGAATTACAGTAGCTCCTTAATGATGAGAGGCAGTGACAATTCATTAGCAGACTGTGGCTTGGATCAAGTGTTCGATTTGCCTACAGAGTGTGACCAGTGTTCAATTATATGAAGTGTCTGCATTTCTTTTGAACGCAATTTTTTTTCCTTTTGCCAGTTAAAATAACCTTGAGCTTTATTTTTTTTCTTTTGAAGACCCTAGCCAGCAGAAGACAAATACTTCTATAATATGTTTTTCATTAATGATTTTTTTAGAATGTTAAACTGTCATATAAAACAACCTTCAGAAATGCCACTAGATTTCTTGTTTTGTTCTTAAAGGACAATTGAATGCTGGGGAGAAAAAGAATAGCCAGTCAAAGCTACTTCACGTTTTGTCTTCTGGATTGTTTTAAGAAAACAGGGGTTTCCCCAGGGTTTTTCTTTTCTTTTCCTTTTTTTCATAGTTGCAAAATTCTATTTCTCCTTGGTGTAGAAAAAGAAATACACTTTGTNTGCTGGGGAGAAAAAGAATAGCCAGTCAAAGCTACTTCACGTTTTGTCTTCTGGATTGTTTTAAGAAAACAGGGGTTTCCCCAGGGTTTTTCTTTTCTTTTCCTTTTTTTCATAGTTGCAAAATTCTATTTCTCCTTGGTGTAGAAAAAGAAATACACTTTGTATATATTGGATCATATCTATTTCATCAAAAAAAAAAATGTAAGTTAGTTTAGTTTTTAGAATTCTCTTATACATTTTAAGATAGTTGAAATGTAAGCACCACGGGTAACCTTCCAGATACTTTCAAAGGGTATCTCACACTTCATTCTCTATCCCAGTCCCTAATACAGTGTGAACATCTAATAATACTCAGTTGCTCTAATAGGATCTTTAACTATAAGTTCATTAGCTGGATTTTGAGACCACAAACTTGCTTTGAATATCTTATGAGGCTTCCCTTGTTAATTTTGTGCAGAAGTCCTTCCATTTTTTTATTTCACACATTTCATGTAGATAGTTTTGCTTGGAAATTACCAAACTGTTTAACTGCAGAGGGTGCTAAACTTCAGCTACTTTTCCCATTTAGCATCAGAAGGACTGCAGCAACTCTAGCTGCAGTCCTAGAGAAAGGCACTGCAGCTGGATTTGAGGCCCAGACTGACAGTGCCCTGAGGCTAAGTTTAACCATCCCCAGGCTGAGATGCTGAGTCCCCAGAACATCTGGATGAGAGGTGAACATCTGGGTAGGTGTACTCTGGTGTATAGTGTAGACACTACATCTAGATAACAAGTTGGAAATTCTTTTCTTCCAGCTCTCCAAAAAACTGTTTCTGGAGATTTCCACTTTCAAGGTATTCCTCACAGTATCTCAAATATATCATTGAAATCATGAAATTTTCTTCTCTTGTTGTGTGATGGTGGTGGTTGAGAGATAGGTAGATGCTTCAACATTGTAATCAGTTTTTTAAAAACCCTTTTAAAAGGATTTAGATATGCTTCTTTTCATTTTTGAGTCACAAAAATATTTTCCATCCTGCTTCAATTATGAAATTTGAAATTGCAATCGAAAGAGATGAATTGTGATAATACTATGCTTACAAATGGGAATTCTTACAAAAGCCCACTCTCCCTGTCTGCTGTTTGTGGAGATTAAGTCCTCACTCATGCTGACTTTCCTTTCTGACTTGTTTATATTCTCAGAGTATAAAAATACAGTAGTCAGAAATCTCCTCTTGGGGTGTCTGCCTTTAGTTCTTGTCTGAGGATTCCTTTCTAAATGGACTTTGGTATCATGTTAGCAACTCACATTGTTTGCCGAAATCGGAGCTGCCCAGGGAAATTAGAGCAGTTAATTTAATGTCATGAATGTTTGGGGGCTTCTTGCCTGATTCACAGTTGGGAGAGTGTAAATCACATTGAGTATTCTGTATAAAGCAGAGGACAGTAAGAGCCGCCTCCATCCACTGCCTTCCTGCCCCCCATCCTCACTCTGCACCTGTTCAAATCTCCTTTCACTCCAAGGAGACTCCCCAAAAGCTCGCTAGTGGAGATGTATGAGGCAGAAAGGCCGCCTCTCACCATGTGCTCCTGAAGGACCTTTCCATCGTCATCGTTAGTGATGGGGCCACAGGGCTGCAGCCAGACCGTGCGGCTTGTGGCTTTGAGCTCAGCTCTGCCACAGTGGCACTGAAAGGACTCTTCTACAGCCATGGGTGACAGCCGTGAAGCCCCTGGCTCTAGGCTGGGCCGTGGGGCCGGTTATTTTGTGTGGCAGGCAGTCAGGGTCCGTAGCAGGGCCAGACTCACCTCTCACTGCTGAGGCAGACGAGAAAGAGAGCCGCCGGGTGCTTTCAGACGGCCAGGTTCTCAGCGCTCCCATCCCCAGGGTTCCTTTTGCACCTGATTCTTGAGTAAATGGTGTGTGGAGGGGATGCTTGGCTTTCTGATTTGTCCTTAAGAGGATCTTTGAACGAGTCTTCAAAGGCGCAATATGGACCTTTGAGCAGAAAGCTTAGAACACATGTCGGCAGCCTCTGTCCACCCCTGAAAGCAAACTGTTAAGTCAGACGTTTTGTCCTTAGCTCTGGAGGGTCTCTGTGTGCCTAATTTCACTTCTCTCCCAGTACCCACAGAAAGAGGCTACATTTGCGTTTATTTCACCTCCCTTCTGTGCTTCAGGACTAAGTTGTGTGTGTCTGAGACGTAATTTAGAAGGAAAATGACACGTTGTCGGAACCGAGCCTGTATTTACTTTGTTTTAGGGATCTAGCTTATTTGCAGGAAATATACAAATTGATTGCAGATAATTAATGAGCGTATCATGAACACTCTGAGGCTCAGTGCCATGCAGATGTGATTGTTGGGAAGTGACTAACTCGGGTTTACATTTGCCTGACAAGACCCTCATAGGCATTTACCCTGTAGACTTTAAAAATGAACAATACATCTTGGGAAGAACTCTTTACTACCAAGGCAGGGATACTGTTTATCTGTGACTAGAACGAAAGGAGACAATCTAGATTATAATAAATGTCTTCTAGAAAAGCACATTTCAGCATAAATATTTTAAATTTTGATACATTTCATGGGTTCCAAGACACTCTATAAAACATACCCACAGAGATGCTTATAATAAAGTTCAGTTTTCCCCATTACTAATACACAAACAAGGTGTCAACTTGTGCCACCCACTGAAAACTATTTAAACAGCATGTAATTGATAGCATACTAGACATCTCTGCTTTTAGCCTTAAAATGATCAGGGCCCTCTCAGCAACTCTTGGTCGCCACTGCTCTATATCCTGAGTGGCAGAACCCTGCTGGGAGACTGAAGAGTGGATTTTTTAAATCTTTTGCATATATCTTTTCCTTTCCCTCTACCCTTTCTCATTTCATTCAACCACGTCTCTTTTTTTTCTCCTTTCTATGAGTTTTTTTCCTCCCCGGAACATTACATTCTTTCCATGTAAAATCCTGTACATTTAGAGTATTCTGGTTGGTTTCTGGCACTCTCATAAAGAAAAGAAATAGAAAACGCTTCCAAAATCCAGCAAATAAACAATATTCTAATAGCCAGGACCTCTCTAACATGTCTGTGCAAAAGCAGGTGCGCCACAAACTGCTATCTCTCTGCACTGCCCCAGACTTCCCAATTTGATGATTTAGAGACTTTTCTACTTAAGTGGATGGTCCCGTTTTTGCCGAATTCAGCACGTTCATTGAACAGTTTCTTGGAGCCAAATGCCAACTCCACTGCATTTCTGCTTGGTAAGGTTTGGTGGCCTTGTAGCAGGGCAGGAGTTGTTGATTCATCGACCCTTAAACAGATGATAAATCTGGAAGTTGGGCAGTAGTACTAGACTGCCTTAATAGAACTTCTGCGGGGAATCAGTGGCTCCAACACTTACGGGAAATCTACAAAAAGGCCACTCTCTATTTAAGAAAGGCTCGGGAAGAACCTGGAGTAGCAGGAACTGCTCTGAGATAACGCTTGAGTCGGCGTCAGCAAGGACTTTGAACGCTAGATGTGGAACTTATCAACTTACAGAGGGGTTCTGCTTCTTGAGACCCCCATTTCTTGCTGCTGCTTTCATTCTAAATGCCTAGTATGTTGTATCGTGAGCATCTTTTGAGATGATTCAATTCCCCATGGGACCGCAGCAGAGCCCATCTGCTCTGATGCACTCCATCACTTTGATTGTACATATTTCATTCATGTGCATTTATGCAATCCTACACCTATATATTTTTTTCAGTGATAACAGGATTATAATTGTGATCCCACCTTCCTTCAGCAGAGTATAAAATACTCCAAGAGGGCTACCAAAGGCAGCTCTGACATGTCTTCTACAGAGAGTTGTCTTGGCGCAAGACAAGCTCAAGTTTCAGGTGTAAATTCCAGCAGCCGGAGAACCCTCCACCTGAGAGGACTGATTCTGTCTGAGACAAAAGAAAGAAATAGGAATCTAGACAAGCGTTTGTCACTACAGCCATACTTTTTTCTACTGCTCCTCCTCCNCCAGCAGCCGGAGAACCCTCCACCTGAGAGGACTGATTCTGTCTGAGACAAAAGAAAGAAATAGGAATCTAGACAAGCGTTTGTCACTACAGCCATACTTTTTTCTACTGCTCCTCCTCCAAAGACCATGGTGTGTTCCGCACACAAAATTTAAGACAGTATGGTGATAATCACTATTTTCTGTATAAAATAGTTTTTAATTAAATGAGGTTTTTAATATATATAATAGATGATATTTAAGTTGCGGTGTGGTCATGATCAATCTCCTGACTTACACATCAGGCATATTTTGAGATAGCGGTATCTGTTATTGCTCAACTAGAATAACCTTAGTTCCCAACTGGAATGTATATTAGTCAAGGCGTCTTTTTAAAAGACAGGATTTTCATGCTCAAAAGATGGAAAAGGAAATAAGAAAAAAAGTCCCCAAATAGGTGCATTTAATTCTCCCCAATTTAAATTTAAGTGGTACATCTTTAAAGCGATAACGATAGTCCTTTTTTTCCCCCATCAGGAACGCTTCCATCAATGAGTTTCTTTAATGTCGATGATGCTTGATGCAGTTTGAGGGAATCTGTATTTAGTCAGAGGCTGCTTCAATAGAATGACCTACCAGATGGGCCCCATAACAAAGCACAGAGGCATCAAACCACCACAGACATTTGGTGCTTAGAATAATAAAAAGACTATAAAATTAGATTAGTTGAGTCTAATTTGGAATTGGTATATTCCCCATGCACCCTCACTGCTCTTGGGCAGATAAAGCCTAAAGATTTAGCACTGTGTCAGAGCGGAAGACCGAAACTTCCAGTAAAAGGGAGACGGGGAGAGGGAGCGAGGGGGAGGAAAGCATTCTGGGAGGTCACCGAGGGCAGAGCAGTGACCTCCAATGATTTNTCCCCATGCACCCTCACTGCTCTTGGGCAGATAAAGCCTAAAGATTTAGCACTGTGTCAGAGCGGAAGACCGAAACTTCCAGTAAAAGGGAGACGGGGAGAGGGAGCGAGGGGGAGGAAAGCATTCTGGGAGGTCACCGAGGGCAGAGCAGTGACCTCCAATGATTTACAGGCCTTTAGCTTAATGAAATTGTTTCAGTGACATGACGGTAAGAGCTCGTAATGGATTGGATGCCCTAATGTAATGAAATTACTCCCTTCTGCCTAAAAAAAAAAATGCGCAATTAATATTTACTGAGACCTGACAGCCTTTGGTGCGCTCGTCTGTGTAGTTCCCTCAGACAGTCAGAGAGGAGAGACAGCAGCGTGGCAGACAGGCTGGCTCTGCACGAGCTCCTGGCGGGCGAGCCGAGCCGCGAGGGTGGAGGGGCCGGCGCTCGGGGACCGGGGACGCCCGGCCGGCTCACGCACGGCCCCCGCTCAGCCCTTCATGCTCTCCCCTTGCTTTTCCACAGGCAACTGGACAACAACCACATCAGCTGCATTGAAGATGGAGCCTTCCGAGCGCTGCGTGACTTGGAGATCCTGTGAGTTGATTCTGCGATCGCTGCCTGGCGTGTGTGTGTGTGTGTGTGTGTGCGTGTGTGCGTGTGTGTGTGTGGCTGTCCGGGTGAGGAAGAGACAGGGGGAGTGTGTGGGCCCGGGGGTCTGTGTGGATGCGTTTCTGTGTCTTCTGCTGCAGTGCTATTAAAATTGGAAACTGGAAGATCCCTCCAGCTCACCTTGGTCAAAGTGTTTGCGGGCAGCAAAGTGTGATTTCTCACCTCCCACAAACTGGGGTTCCTGTTAATTAAGTCTCAATTGAGTCCTTTCTCCCCCGATGCTCCCACAATATTTGTTGCTGGGTGAAACAGATGGGCTAGAGTAGACCCCCAGTGCCTGCCGGAGCATTCAAGGAGCATCTGAGTGTGGGCTAAGAGAGCAGGTTACAGGTCTGGGAGATGAGGAAGAGCTAGTGCTGCGGGGTCGAGGCTGGAATCACCCAAAATCAGAAAGGGACCTTGGCACAGAACCAGGCCGAATGCCAGACAGCTAGCAAAGTCCAGTCATGGCCGTGGCTCCTGGGAGCCCACCTCAGGTTTAAATCCAAACTTTAAGCAGTAACCGTAAAGTGACAGGGGCTGGGAGGTGAGGGAGAAGACAAGCGGAGATGAACCCCTCCCCGGAAGACCGCCTGGTATACCCTGTCCAGGAAAACCGTGTCGCTGTCTTCATGTGTTCTGGATTTTCAAATGGGTCTAGCTAAGGAAACCTGATTTCCAGGACAGAGTCAGCTAGGAGTCATCCCCGGGTCATTCAGACTAAAATTGGATTGTGTAAGAAAACCTTTTGATTGTTCTCCCCCACCCCAAACTACACTTCCAGCCGTCTCTGATTTGGGGAAACCTGAAGAGGGAGGTGAACGAGCCTAGCAGAACTTGCGTTGGGAGACGTGTGATCCAGCCCCAGCGTGGCCCGTCAATTAGCTGTGTGACCTTGGGCAAGTGCCATCTGTGTTTGGAGCCTCAGTTTTCTCATTTGGAAAATGAAGGGGGTGGTTGCTGTATCATGGGAGGGCTTCCCCTTTCCAATTTCTGTAATTGCTTCCTTCTAAAAATAATTTTGATGGTACAGTTCTAGCCAGAATGATAAGGGCAGGGTTCACTCCCCTGAAAATTAAAAAAAAAAAAAAAAAATTACATGGTCACCAGGTTACATATCTCTGACTTCCAGAAGAATGAATAGATGTCAAACAAATGAATGAATCAGTACATTAGAATGTCCCTTTGTCCACAAGGGGAGTCCCACCTTCCTTTTCACCTGGCCCCACAGGTAGCAACAGTGGGTTGGAGACACCCTCTCTATACTGTGTGAAAGGAAGGTGATTCCAGGAGGAATCACGGGAATCAAGGGGATGCTGATGCTGCAAGCTGCTGGAAATCGGATGAAAGCCGAGAATCCCTGGTACAAAAAAGGCAGGACCCACAGCCAGGAGGTTTGTCAGGTTGTCATTCCTAAGACGGATGGCCTCTCCTCACCCAAACTCTGACCCCAGAACCAGCACCAATTGCATGTCTGCTTGGGAAAGGATGCCAGCCCAAATTTAGTAACCCAGGACTCCTCTTATCAAGAGGCTGGAGCTGAGAAGGGTAGGCGCGATTTTCCCTGACTGCAAAAAAAAGCCTCTGTAGAAAGGGCTGCTGGGAGCATATCACCTTCTTCTTGAGAAGGATGAGGAAATTCCCCGGGAAGGGACCAAGAAATGGAAGTTGCCAGCTGCCACAAAGCAGGTGTGATGACCTGACAGTCCACACGTTGGTGCTCTCGGCTTGGCGGGGTGTCATCTGGCCTCACCAGGAGTGCTGCTGGGGGGAGTGAGAAGCTGTACAGTCAGACACCCGGGGTGTGGCGTCCTGGGTATGGTGGCTCTTTGGCTAAGTTTATTCTCCTTCTCTGTTTTCTTAACTTTAAGAGATGCCCTCTATACTACATAGGATTTCTAGTAGTCACTCAGCCGTGTCTGACCCTTTGCGACCCCACGGACTGTAGCCCACCAGGCTCCTCTGTCCATGGAATTCTCCAGGCAAGAATACTGGAGTGGGTAGCTGTTTCCTTCTCCAGGGGATCTTCCCAACCAGGGGTCAAACCCAGGTCTCCTGAATTGCAGGCAGATCCTTTACCATCTGAGTCACCTGGGGTCCCCTCCACTTCCCTAACTTTCTCCCTACCATGCCCTCATCTTCATCAAACCCCTGTCCAGGACAGAATTGAACTGTCCTCTCTACTCTGATTTTACATATATATATATATATAATACATTCATGATGTATATACACATATGTATTTTTTTATCCAGATACACCACAACTTGAAGCTTAAAAACTCACTATGAAAAAAAAAAGTTCTCTCTCCCCATCATTGTAAAGAGCTCACAGGATCTGATTAGTTTATCTTCTCAATTCCAAACAAAGCTAGATCAATAGCTTTGTTTTAAAGACACTCTCATTTGGCTTCACATGGCTAAGTACTTAAAATTAATCATAATCAGGTATTCCATGGGTTTTTAATTTCCAGCAGAGGCACACAGCTTTGGAACAATCCATCTTCATGGTGAGCATACTGAAATTGGCTGGAGCTGACATCTCCTTTTAAAGACCCTCCCTGCCCCACCCCAGACCTTCCAAATCTCATCTTCACATTGACATTTTATAATATTTCTCTGTAATCACAACTTAGGCACTATAAAGAAACTTGACAATAAAGTAATAATAAATAGGAGCTAAGTGAGGGCATCATATATTAACTTAATAAATCCTTCAGAGAGAGACCAAGACATCAGGGGGAGGGGGAGGGAAATGCAAAGCACACTCTCCCCACAAAGGTCATCTCTAAGTATGTGAAGCTTTTGAAGTCTGCAAATCAAGAAGACAAAGTATAGAGACTTCCCTGGCAGTCTAGTGGTTAAGACTCTGCACTCCCACTGCATGGAGTGTGGGTTCAATCCCTGGCTGGGGAGAGAAGTTTCCACATGCCACGTGGTGTGGGGAAAAAAGAAGACAAGAGATAGTATTTCATGTGTGTTTTCTCTCTGACATGAGGCAGAATAAAGTATAAAATAAGGAAAGAGTCCCGATTACCTCAAAGAAATCTCTCTTAAAATTAACTCAAGTATAGGAACAAAAGCTAGTATTAGAAATATTTCACACAGGATCACCCTGTTATTCCATCCTTTCTGTGGATGGAAATGCCATAAAACTTTCCATCCAGGCTGAGGTTGGTTGCACTGAACATAAAGGGTGAGTCTAGGCAGAAACCCCTAGCGGTGAGGAGTAAGGGACTGTACAAGCTTTTGGAAAGACTGAAATCTGTCCTCCTCCATCTCATTTTTGACTCATGCCCAGTGGGGGATGTCTAGCGCAGAGTATTGGTACATGAACAGAGCCACCACCCTCTCGTTTTCATGCAGCCAGGAAAGGGAGTGAGAAGGAACACATAGTACGGGCAAAACTCCAGAGAAGGAATCCTAGGGCAAGTGGTGATAGCTGGCGTTCAGTGTGCAGTTACTGGTGGTTATGGTTTAGTCGCTCAGTTGTCTCCAACTCTGTGCAACCCATGGACTGTAGCCCGCCAGGCTCCTCTGTCCATGGGATTCTCCAGGCAAGAGTACCAGAGTGGGTCACCATTTCCTTCTCCAGAGATCGAACCCACGTCTCCTGAATTGGCAGGTGGATTCTTTACTGCTGAGCCGCCTGGGACCAACACTGAAAGTGGTGCTTTTATATCCATTATCTCTCTGCATTCTCACCACCCCTGCATGAAACTTACTGTCACCTTCTTCTTCACAGAGGATACCTATTTCAGAGAAGCCAAGTAACCACCTAACTAGCAAGCAGCAGAATGTGTGTTACTAAGACTCTCGGGTGTTGGCCCCACTGAGGCAGGGCCAGCGTTTGCCTCGGGGTGGTCTGAACTGGCCCCGAGAGCTGGTCTCGGGAAGCTCCCAGGGCCTCAGGGTCCTGCTGAGAACTCCGGAGCCTCCCACAGCTTCTGAGATTGTCATTCCCTTTACCCAGGGATAGGTCCCCATAAAACTGAAGGTAACTCAACTTCACACGGGAAAAAAAATCATCCTGCTTTTTCACTGACTTACATTTGAGTCCCAGAGACAACTTCTCACTGTTGGGTGTCACCGATCGCTTTGGGCACTTGCTGCTGCTCTGTTCCTTAGTTGAGGGACCTCACTTTCTGTTACCTTGCTTTCAGATGCCCTTCTGTTACCCAAATCATAGACCATTAATTTCTGCGGGTTTGTACACTTGGCGGTTCACGTCCTCGGTTTTCGGTTTTCTCTGGGTAAGGTGTGTATAAACCACGGTCGAGTATGCCAAGACTGCATTTCCCTGGCTGGCCAGGAATCATTTCTGGAGGGACTCTGAGCCTGGGTTTCTAGACCCCGCCAGCTGGGTTGAGGACAGCTAGGCATGTCCCCAGTTTTACCAGGCTCCTCTCTGCCCTACATGCCATCTTATATATATATATATTTTTAAAATCAGAAAAAATATTGAATGGAAAAAAATGAGTAGAGGAAAATGAAACAAAAAACAACCTAGCTAATCAAATATTTAAATTTTTTTCAATAGTATTGTGGGAGAAAAGATTCTCAGACATTGTCTCCTAGCCAGAAGACAAACGTAGCAGATCAGAAGTTTGGTAGATATGCTGCCAAAATGCTAGGAACGCATCCCCAAGACACTTTCAGTGAGTGGTCTGCCCTTGATAAAGCACTTGTACTGGCCAAATCTCACATCGATCTGACAGGTTTTTCGATAACCAGTGTGTGCTGTCTTGAAAGCCTCGCTCGCCTTTCTGTCACTTACCAATTTTGGAAGTTCAGTGATATCATCATAGACTGGCTCTGCAAAGATCTTCGCTGTCTCCAGGATGACCTCTTACTGTTGAGATAAGGCACAGGGAGGCCGAGAGCAGGGTCAGGACTAGAGTGAGACTCATGCCTTCTAACATTTTTACCCGGGGCACCCCACTTCCCTCCCCTTAGTCCTAGCCCTCATCTTGGCTTGTCCAGGGCAACAGCAAGTTAGCAGTAGCAAAGGACTCTAACCTGGGTCTCCAGACCCCTGATTCCATGTTCTTTGCCCCCAGTGGGCACCCCCAGGCAATTCAGCTATACAGAAGAAATCCTCTGGTAAGTCTGGGGATCCTAAGCACAGTTGTCTTTTCAAAACCTATTGTTAAATGTTTTATATTACGTAGCAGGTTGAAGTGAAAAGTAAAAGTGTTAGTCGCTCAGTCGTATCTGACTCTTTGTGACCACATGGACTATAGTCTCATCTGTCCATGGAAGTCTCCAGGCAAGAATGCTTGAGTGGGTTGCCATTTCTTTCTCCAGGGGAATCTTCCTAACCCAGGGATCGAACCTGGGTCTCCTGCACTGCAGGCAGATTCTTTACCGTCTGAGCCACCAGGGAAGCCACATTTAGCAGAGCTGAAAGCAGAGTCATTCTTTGAGTTTATCATGGACTGAAGTTTGCCTTCCCACAGTCTGCTAATCAACTCTCTTGAAACCAAAGGTTCCAAACTAGATGACACTACATTTTGGTCACAAATGAGGCTTTTTTTTTTCATCCTAAGTGTGTTTTTACCATTTTAAATTAGCATTTCATATTGAAAATTGATGCAATTTTTTGTAAAAGTCCAGAATTACAGCTTTGGACTACAGTGAAGCAGAAGCATTGGCAACTCTGGCCTGGACATCTGCATTGTGACATCAGTTGAGACTGAAAAGCACGTACCCTCCTTAGATGGGGTGTGTATAGCCTCCACTTTCCTGTCGACTTCCCCCCATTTCAGTTACCTATCAGCCCAGGAAGCCCCTGCTTTAATCCATCCAAAAAGCAAGGATAGGTGCCAGCATTGTGCCAGATGCCAAGGACAGTAAAGCTTTAAATGAGCAGGCGGTTTGGTGGAACAAACTCTAAAGGTGAGAGCTTATCAGAATTGTTGATCAGACAAGCACAGACAGAGCTAAGTGATGGGGAGTCCAGGACTCCCAGACTGAACAAGGGCACCTCGGAAGCCATCTGGGATGCCTCATGCCTCATCTGCTGGGAAGTCCTTCTCAGGAGTTGAACTTGCTTCCAGATTCCTTTTGATTGTAAAGCAGTTGTAATTGGGTTTATACAGGTTTCTCAGGTGCCACTAGTGGTAAAGTACCTGCCTGCCAATGCAGGAGTCATAAGAGATATGAGTTCAGTCCTTGGGTCAGGAATATCCCCGGAGGAACACACGGCAGTCCACTCCAGTATTCTTGCCTGGAGAATCCCATGGACAGGAGAGCCAGGTGTACTGTAGCCCACAGGGTCGCAAAGAGTTGGACGCGACTGAAGAAGCAACCTCGCATACACATGCACACATAGGATGAGAAGCAAGAGAGGAAAACCTCCCACTCTATTTCTTGCTCCCTAGAGCCCAGCATCAGCCCAGGTAATGAGCTCCCGTTAAAGAAAAGAGAGTCTTTTAGCCTGGGTAATGAGCTCCCTTTAAAGAGAAGAGTTAACGCAATGATGGGGATTAACTAGACTTTTAGTGTAGTTCTAATTCAGCCACCTCTGGGCAAATATGATGTGGCCTGACCCTGAGCCCTACTTGTAGATACAGAAAGAAAGTCCTTTTTTGATATAAGAAGAAGACAGTAAAAGAAATGGACAGTAGTCCTGATACTGAGATCTGGATGTGCTCACTCTCCTAGCAGAGGGTGGTGGTCCTGGCTGAGGGGTGCTGGGCACTGGGTTTTGGGACATTTATGGACAGGGTTGATCCAATTCAGAAAACCCAGAGCTTAATGCAAATGGTGGTGTGTCCTCCACTTCCAATGAGCTTCCTCTGGGTGTGGAACCAGATGCTCTGATTAACGAATAATAATATGCTGATACACTGTATAATGAAAGGATATCATAGGAATTATTAGGCATTATAGCAGCTATAATTACTATGAGAGTCTCCATGTTCTAACACCTGCTACCTTCCAGGCACTGTGATAAAACATTATAATGCAGCATCTTACATAACCCCTCTCTACAGCCTTCCAAGATAAATCTTGGTAATCTCCTCATTTTACCAGTGAGGAAACTGAGGCTTAGAGATGTTGAACAACTTGTCCCAGGGTGATGTGAACAAGTACAAGAAGGGAATTATTCTTCCAGTATCATATCCCCTGCACTTAACTGTTCTTCTACACGCAAGAAATTAGAATTAAAAAATACATCCCAGGGCACACATACAAGAGAAACAGTTATGTGCATTAGTGAGGTTATTCTCTGTAGCCCAGAGTAATTCAGGAACTGCAGACTTTCTTTTTGAGAAGTTGGGTGCTCAGAGCCAAACTTATGACATCAGTCTATTCAGCACCACATCCCATTACATGAGACTGCCCAGACAAGGAGGTGGGAGGAAAAGGCTGCTCTTCTGGGGTGGTGGGTGGGAGGCATTACAGTTCTCCCACAGGACTGGTTGCCAAATCAGCTCCACGAAGTCAGCTTGAGTGGTTTGGGGTTCATTTCTTTTCAAAAGAGAAACATTAATACCAATCTTTAGGCTAGGGATTAAAGGAGATAACCTCAGGTGTGTGTCTAAATATACCCCATCGGGACACTAATAAAAATCATAGTTGGAGAATATTCCTATACTGTTCACTGCCTTGCACAAGCCTGGCACATAGTAGGTGGTCAGTTAAAGTTCATGGAATCAAATTGAGTTGAAATTACAGTCGGCTGTCTGTATCCCCTGGTGCCTTATCCTGCGGATCCCAGATCCCCTCGGATCAGTTCGCTGTTGGTTAAATCCAAAATGCATCACCCACGGATGCAGAGGGCCACTTGTAATTAACTGAATTTGAAGCTTACCCCACCCCAGTCTCTAGAGTCTCTGTTTTGCTTGTGTCCTGAACAGAACTAAGATTGTGGTTGTTCCAGAATTATTTTAGATGTTGAACATTGTATTCAATAGTATTTTTTTTCTGAAACAGCACACATTTCTCACATTATCTTTGGTTTTCTATTCCTTTAGCTAAGTGTTCCCCCCCACTTTTTTTTCTTTTTACTAAGGAACAAAATTAGAGCCACAGAGAAAACTGGTGCTTTCTAACAGACAAGATTCATTTTCATTTATTCGCAAACTATTTCACCTGGGTTTCTCTGGGAGATGCAAACATTTGTTTCAACAGCCTTAGGAATCAGGGTGTTTAGTCATGACATAGCTTTGAATATAGAACTGTCATCATTTAATGAAAATATCTCCAGAATATGATTTTTTGGAGTATTGTGCTGCAAATTGTGATTTGTGGAGGCAATCAGGATTAAAATTGTACCTTGTTGAAAACATTGGTAACTTCCATTCAACCCCCAGCATACTAGGAAGGGAACTGGGTTTCCCATGAATACACTTCAGCCAGCCTGGGACCTGGATCATAGTCAAGCTCTTAAAATGACAAGCTTGGTTTTGAGAACATAAGCCTAAGGAAAAAGTGACCCTTTCTTTGAAATGTAAAGATAATCTTTTCCATTTAAATAAACAGCACTTTAACAGTCCAAGTAACTAGACTCTGAGGAGCTCTTGTGGTTTCCACTTTACTTCATCTCCCTGTTCACTAAAGGCTAGTCTAGTGTCTGAATTTAAAATGTCATGGTGTTCGTTCCTAAGTTAAGAGTCTATAGTGAAGATCATTGAGCCATTCTTCACCCATGGAGGTTCTGAGTCAGCAGGACTCCCACTGTCAGCATCTCCTGTGAGCAGCGCTTCGGTGGAATCTGGTAATGGAAGCCTTGCTGTCCTTGGGGAGTGAGGACAGTCTCTATGTCCCTGTATAATGCAGCGGCCAGGTCTTGGAGCTGAAATTCTGATCTGACAAACCAGGTTTGGGAGCAGCCTTTTGGTTTGCTTTGTCCCATCTAAAACAAAATGGGAAAATACCTTTGCATTTTTGAAAAATGATTCCAGAGGGTTTTCTCGCAGTAGCAAGTGGTTGGTGGGGGAATGCCTCAGAGCTGCCAAATACACTTAGGAGTCAGTTCTCTCCTCAAACAGAGCTTTGCCTCTGTCTTGAAAAGGTGCTCCCATGCGGATGCTCAGACTCTGAGCTTCCTCCATGCCCCAGTTGCCAACAGTGGCTTTGATAGCCAGTGTTTGAGCATCTTTAGTATCCTTCCGCTTATCAGCTTTTGAGTCCCCTTGTAGAGGTGAACTTGCCAATGACTGATGCTACCACTTCCACCCAGGGTGTGAAATATTGGATGGCTTGGCTTCCCCGTGGCTGAGGGTCCGTTACTCTACAGAACTGGGTTCTAAGAGCCAAGCAGAAAATTGATCCCTCCTGTCAGTTTATGGAGGGGAGGAGGGCATGGAGAAGATAAGGACACAGAGTAGTGTTGAATCAGAGCTCGCAGTTTTAACCTTGTCCTGAGCTTTCGTTTCCTATTTTTGAAGGCACTTACGAGGAAAGGATGGTGAAGAGTGGGGATGGAGGGAATAATGGTCCTGTTTCTCTAAGACCAGATTTGGATTCACTGTAGAAAAGCTCTGGAGCACCCGTTGTCTTTTAAGGATCCCACCTATCAGTTCTATTTTATTCATTGGTTGAATCAGACCTGCTAATGTGAGCTTTCTTCTTATTTTTTCATTTTTTTGGTCTTTCCAATGTTTAAAGAAAAATGGAATTATTTCCCAACACTTAAATCTTGGGTAATTTTATTGAAATAATTTCAATTTCCCTTGAATATGTAGAAGCTGTATCCACCCTGGGTGGCATGCAGCTGCGATGGCCTGAAGCAGCATTGTGCCCTAAAGGACACTCGGTGATGAAAGAATTGCTCCATATCTGAGCTGTCCAGCACGTAGCCACTAGCCACATGTGACTCTTGAGCACTTGCAATGTGGCTAGTGCAACTGAGAAGCTAAGTGTTTAGCTTCACCTGATTTTACTTGATTTCAATTTAAATTGCCAAATTTAGCTTGTGGCTACCTTATCGAAGAGTGCAGGTTTGAAGCTGAGTGGCAAGTACTGCATTTGGCCAGGGCATGCCCTCTGCAGATCTCTACAGTTCCCACCATGCATGCTTTCCTGCCTGCCTGACTCCAAACCCCTGGAGCCATTTCACATCCATTAATAAGCAGAATGGTTAAACGGTGTATTTTCTGAAGCTGCTGCTGCTGCTAAGTCACTTCAGTTGTGTCCAACTCTGTGAGACCCTATAGAAGGCAGGCCACCAGGCTCTCCCATCCCTGAGATTCTCCAGGCAAGAACACTGGAGTGGGTTGCCATTTCCTTGCATTTCCAATGCGTGAAAGTGAAGTCCCTCAGTCGTGTCCGACTCTTAGTGACCCCATGGACTGCAGTCCACCAAGCTCCAACATCCCTGGGGTTTTCCAAGCAAGAGTACTGGGGTGGGGTGCCATCACCTTTTCCTTTCTGAAGCTAGATACTTTGAAATATCTACCACTTCCTTCTTCTCTCACCCCCGCACTCTCCCCTTGCTGGTTCTTAATTTAAACATCTGGATCTTATACCCCCAAAAGACCTATTTTCACTGAAACCCAGGAGTATGGTTATGAAAACTGACTCCCACCAAAGCAAAACCCTCTCTGCGTGAATTAGTGGATTCCAATTATTCTTCTCTCCACCCTGCAAGTGACTTCCGCAAAGTCAACTGGATAGGAAAATCACTCCAGACCCATCCTTGCTCCATACATAAGTGGAGATGTAACAGGCAAGCCCATTTACCCCGCCAAAGTTGAGCCTGGTATCTGCATAGAGAGAGAAAGAAAAGGAACTGACACCTCTGCCCCGACCCGTGCAACTATATGTTTTCAAATGCTGCACAGTGGGGGCTGGTTGTGACTTTCAGAGTTTGGCCAGATGTCCTGTCTTTAGGCAGATCTGGACAGTTCTAGGTATCCACAGTCCTTCCACTGCTTTCTAGAAATCTATTCCCATTCCAGAAATACCATTGTAGACCCAGAATCAGCCGAAGTAAATTGGAGAGTGGAACTGNAATGCTGCACAGTGGGGGCTGGTTGTGACTTTCAGAGTTTGGCCAGATGTCCTGTCTTTAGGCAGATCTGGACAGTTCTAGGTATCCACAGTCCTTCCACTGCTTTCTAGAAATCTATTCCCATTCCAGAAATACCATTGTAGACCCAGAATCAGCCGAAGTAAATTGGAGAGTGGAACTGTAGGCTGCAAAGACCCTGGAGGTCAGCTGGTCCTACCACTTCATTTGAAGAGGAAAAAAAAAAAAAAAAACCCAGAATGGTTAAGCGACTTGCCCACAGCCATGAGAAAGTTTCACAGAAGAACCAGGCCAGAATATGGGTCTGTTGACTCTTATCTCATGCAGTATGTTGCCATCTATCCAAGAAGCCCTTTCTCTATTTTAGCAGGCAGGAAACAGAAATTAGTGGAGCCAGCTAGTATGTCCTGTCCATCCCATCATCCCTTAATCTCAAGCATTTTGCCAGAGGGAACATTTTACCTTCAACATGGGGACCACACGCTCCCTTTCTAGAGTCTTCCAGTCCTACAGCCACTGCTTGGGAGATGACCGACCACCCTGGTCAGAGGGCAGCCTGGGGAGACATTGAATTCTGCATCATTGATTCCAGCTAGCAGGCATGCCCGGGGCCCTGTGAGTCAGCATCAGCAACCTCTACCCATCTTTGAGCCCAAATAGCTCACAATGTAAATTATCCTCAGTGAGGATAGCGGTGGGTGGAGGGGGGAGCATGGAATAAATTTCAACCATTTAAAGATAGTTGGTTTCAATAGTAGGTTCCTGGAGTGTGTCTTAGCTAGTGACTGCCCTACAGGAAATGCAGTATAGGAAGAAGCTTTAACCACACAGTACCATGATGCCGTTAAAATACACTGATAGATTGATTGATTTATATAGCCCATATGTGATCTTTGGGTGTTAAATATATATTTTTGATTCAAATTGTTGAAGTAATCTGTTTGGTTCAGAGACTGAAAACTGGCCCCTGCAAGCCAAACCCAGGCCCCAGGTATGTTTCATTTGTAACTTTTTTTCCTTAAGGAGGGCTAGTCATTAATATGGACCAAGGAATAAGGAGATTTCATATAAAAATTCTAGATGTCTGGCTTTCTCTTTAACAAAAGGAAAGAAACTGGTATCACTGCACCACTTTCCAGCATGGCAGCAGTCCTTGGAAGTGAGAAATGATGGCCCTGGGTGAAAAAGCTGTGTTTGCCGCAGTCCCATGCAGCCCCTTCCTCCGATGTCAAGCCTTGCTCCTGTAGGCAATTGACTTTGTACTCCGGGATCAGCCCAGAAGGCTGTTTAGAGTGGGGATTTACTTTTTTATCAAAAGATGCCAAAAGCATGATCGTTCGCATTTGGAAATTCATCCATCCATTCCTTCAGTAAATACTTGAGTCCCTTTCTGTGCCAAACACAGAGCTAGGTCCTGCCTACACAACGCCAGGGGTGGGGGCAGGCGGGAGGGGTAGGCCAGATGCGTCCTCTGCTTTCTCTGCGTGTACCTGTCTCTTACTGCATACAGTCAGAGGTATTGAAGACTTTGCCCCTTCTTCCTCTCCCTGCTCAAATGCAGCTGAGGTGGAACTGTCTGCTTCCCTCCTTCTCAGCTACAAACCCACCTGTCCAGTTATGTGAGTTGGAGGCCGTTTCTTCACCCCCGTAGATATCTTGCACACTGGAAGCTGGCGTTTCTAAATGATGTAGCGGCAAGATTCATGGTCCAGGCTCCCAGTTTATAGATGATGAAATAGAATTAGCGGACTAAGGCCATCTCATTCACAGTGTCATTTAAGGTACATTTTACAATTCAGCAGGTCACTGGGAAGCAGTTGAATCATTCTGCATCACCACTAGGCTGGATCCATGGTGATCTCAATAAATGAGTAAGGAATTCTTCAGAATTCAGGGACCAAAAACACTGGAGCATCCTGATCACTTACACCACCAGCATCTGATTGAGCAGTGGTGGAATTTGAAGATTCATCTTTCTCTTTTGCTCCTTCACTTTTTCTATTTATTTACTGGCATCTTTTTTTTTTTTTTCCTTTTAACACCGAGGCTCCACTGAGTAGAAGGAGATGAGTTTCTGCTGTCATAACATGAATATATAATGAAGCCAGAACCAAAGACAAGTCCTTTTGTTAAGGAACCCCTATCATCAAAAGCCCTAATTGGAAGCTGATTGTTTTTATTTATTTTTGTAGGTTTTACATGACACCTGGAGACCATTTAAAATGTTACTTGGCGGTGAGAGCTCTGTGTTTAAAAATAACGCTCACCCGGTGCCAAATCACTTTAGAGTCGGGTACAAATATTGAGACAAAAACCCCAGCTGTTATTGCTTTGGCTGCTAATTTGAGGTGTCAAATGAGAGCCCGACTGCTATACGTCAGTGAATAAGGCCCCTTGTGAGGTCATTATGTTTTCTAACAGTTGAGAGTAATGGACTAATCAGTGCAGCATCAGTTGTTTCCATTATATGCCCACACGATGGTTATGAGCTTTAATTTAAACGGTCCGCAGGGAGATGAAGGAAGTTGGTAATAGGCAGCACCCAGGATAGTCCAGGAGAGCAGGTACCATAAGCAAGATAGCTTCTTACCCCCATCCCTCTTCTCTCTCCCTCCATCTCTCATTCCTCCTGCCCCATCTGCCCTCAGAGACTCCTTGTCTGCTCCTAGCAGACCAAGAATGAGCTTTGCTCAAGCAGCAAGACTGGACTCTTGGTTCTTCAGGGTGCTCTGAAAAATCTCTATCAGCCAATCCAACAGTCAGGGTGACTTTTGGCAACACTTAGACTTGTCAGCCAAGCCTGAGCCTTGGAAGGTGTGATTCTCCTCTCTTCTCTGTAGTCTCTGGGCTTCCCAGGTGGCATTAGTGGTAAAGAACATGCCTGCCAATGCAGGAGACGCAGGTTTGATCCCTGGATCGGGAAGATCCCCCGGAGAAGAAAATGGCAACCCACTCCAGTATTCTTGCCCAGAGAATCCCATGGACAGAGGAACCTGGCAGGTTATGGTCCATAAGATCACAAAGAGTCAGACATGACAGAAGCAACTTAGCATACACGCGGACACACGCTCTGAAGCCCCTACTACCATCTTCCTTGGACCAGAGGAGAGTTAGGCGATGCTGTTGCTATGAGCAGCCTTGATAGCAAGTCAAACACCAGGGTCCCTGCCACACTGAAGCCACTAACACATGTGATTCATCTCCTCCTCGGGACAGCAGGGGAAATTGGATGGCTGGTGTCTGTCGAAGACAATCCTGTAAGAGGCAGTTTTGTGTAATGATGAAAAATACAGTCCAGTCTGGTACGACACTTTCCTGGATTTGAATATTGGCTCCACAACTCCATACTTACATGATCAGCCAGAGTTCATTGATCTTTTTAGGATCCAAAATGGAGATGGCAAGAGTATCTCAGATTGTTGGGAGAATTAAATGAGATAATGTGTGCACATAGCAAAAACATGATCAATAACATCAGTATTGTTGTTATTATGGACATCTTTATTGAAAGATCTTTGGAAGCTCACCTCAAAGCAATATCTTTTACTAGTCCAGATCATTGGAGGAAAGCAGAATATTCATGGGAGAATCTGTAACATCAATTTAGATTTTTCAAATGATGTGTTATTTTATAATATTCTTCTTGATTTCTGGAATTTCCCAGAGCCTCCAGCCAAATCAGGGCAGGGGGTAGCTGGGGAAGAAAGGCGAGTTCAGACTTGATAGGAGGAAAACAGTTAAGGAGCTTCATTCAGAAATGACTGAGCCTGGGACTTTCCTGGTGGCCCAGTGGTGAAGACTCTGTGCTTCCAGTTCAGGGGACTTGGGTTAAATCCCTAGTCACAGAACAGAGATCTCACATGCCATGTGACACAGCCAAAAAACAAATAAAAAACCCAAAACAAAGTGGTTGAGTCAGTGCATTTGGAGAGGGACCCTAGGCTGGGGGGAGAGGCTGGGGAATGCCTCTGTCAACCTCTGTAGACCCAGTGTGTGCTCCTCCAGGGCCAAGTTCATAGAGT
The DNA here is from genome assembly GCA_006410875.1 of Neotragus pygmaeus. Classification (NCBI taxonomy): domain Eukaryota; kingdom Metazoa; phylum Chordata; class Mammalia; order Artiodactyla; family Bovidae; genus Neotragus; species Neotragus pygmaeus. The sequence continues at coordinate 318,103 of SJYV01018190.1, read as the reverse complement.
GCCTCCTGCACACATGCTCATGGGCTGAGTTAGCCTGCACTTGTCACACCCAGGATCTAGGAGCCTGTGGCCGGGCCTCATCATCAGCAGTAGGTACTATGATTCATTCCTGGTGCCATGATGGCTGTCAGTCAACACCCACCAAGTCAGACCAGGACAAGCCAGTCCTGCTTTGACATATGAACCAAAGAGGAAAGCAGACACGTAGAGGATCTAAAGCAGCCTGTTTCATCCCTCTCTCCTTGCCTGAGCCAGAAGGAGGAAAGATGTGAGCCTCCCAGACCCTCCTTTTGTGGCTACTGCAACCCCTCTGTGCTCTTCGTGCCCATGCCGGCTGTTCAGGTATTTCTGCACAGGGTCTGACCACAATGTTTGCACTCAGCTGCTCTTTAGGAAATGATTCTGCCTACCTTGGTTGTGCCTGTCCCTGTGAGTTCAATGTAGGCCCTGTGAGAAGTAGTCACATCTTCCGAGCTTAGAGTGCTGGCTGCTGGGCTCCCATGTTGGTAAGTACAAGTCAGGGAATCTCAAGGGTCCCTTTAAAAAGATGTCCTGTGGCCATAGCTATGGCTGCTGCTGACCTACCAAAATTCCTCTTCCTAGGGGTCCTTAAGGAGTACGTGCATAGACACTAAGTCGCTTCAGTTGTCTGACTCTTTACGACCCTGTGGACTGTAGCCCACCAGTTTCCTCTGTCCCTAGATTCTCCAACAAGAATACTGGAGTTGGTTGCCATGCCCTCCTCCAGGGGATCTTCCAAACCAAGGGATCGAACCTGAGTCTCCTGCAGCTCCTGCATTGCGGGTGGATTCTTTACTGCTGAGCCACCAGAGAAGCCCTTTTTTAAGGAGGGAGCTACCTTATTTATCTAGACTTCAGAAGTCAACCTGCCCCGAGACAAGAGATGAATGGACAAAGCTACCAAAAGGGTCTCTCTGACTCTAGGATTCTGGATCACCTGTGCAGAGGGGAAGAGGAGGGTTTCCAGGAGCACCCCAGAAAGCTTGGTGCTTACTGTGGATGCCTGATCCTGAAAGTATGTGGTACATGCTTGCAGTTAACATTGCTGCATTAGAGCCAATTTCATAGTATTATGGGCACACAACATGCAGATTACACCGAGAGCCGGGAAAGCACAGCTTGATAGAGCAGTGGCCTGATCGGAGGAGACAGAGGGAAATGTCAGGAATTGCCAGGGTGGTGTGGACTGCAGCTGGACTGAGCTCCTCCAGAACAAAGATTGCTATCTTGCACGACACCGGGAGAACCACACTTTAGCACCCAGCAGAGGTCAGTGGGGAACCAGGGGCAGAAATCAAGTTGGGCCTCTCTAAGAGTGATCACAGCCACCTCTGTTGAAGGCTGCATACTATTTCAGAACTTGGACTTCCTCCTAAACAGGAAGAGGCCCAGCTCCCTCATGCTGTCCACACATGAGGCCTTCGGGCCCAGGGTGACCACAGGCTGCCCTCCACACTCAGGTCAAGGCCCTGTCCTTAGCCTTTCCCCTAGTTCAGTGGTTCTACAACTGGAGCTTATATATGAATCCTCTTGGTCATTGAAACACACAAACCTGGGCCTTCCCCAGAGTTTCTGATTTAGAAGGCTGGGGCAGGGCCTGAACATATGCATCTCTAACAAGTTCCTGGAGAAGGCAATGGCACCCCACTCCAGTACTCTTGCCTGGAAAATCAATGGTGGAGGAGCCTGGTGGGCTGCAGTCCATGGGGTCACTAAGAGTTGGGCACGACTGAGCGACTTCACTTTCACTTTTCACTTTCATGCATTGGAGAAGGAAATGGCAACCAACTCCAGTATTCTTGCCTGGAGAATCCAGGGATGGGGGAGCCTGGTGGGCTGCCGTCTCTGGGGTCACAGAGTGGGACATGACTGCAGCGACTTAGCAGCAGCAGCAGCAACAAGTTCCCAGGTGATGCTGCACGTCCAGGGGTCACACTTGGAGAACAACTGTCCAGGTTCATTGCACACCCACTCAGAGGTCGATCTCCCCACTCTGTCCCTTGTAAGAGGTCTTCTAGGCTCTGATTCCAGCACCGCATTGCAGGCTCTGGGAGCATTGTGACCCAGCTTCCAGGTAGGATTGTGAGGCGGAAGGGAGAAGCGTAGATCTAGGGTGAGGCTGCCTGCTTATGTTTGCTTATGTTTGCTTTTGTTTTTGCTTGAAGAGATGCAGCACCAGAAACCAACTCTGCTGGAGCCTTTTTTTTTTTTTTTTTTAAACAGCTGCACCAGGTCTTAGTTGCAGCAGTCAGAATCTTTGATCTTCATCATGGTGTGCAGGACCTTTAGTTGCACATGCAGACTCTTAGTTGCACATGTGGTATCTAGTTCCACGACCAGGGATTGAACTCACGCCCCCTGCACTGGGAGCAAGGGAGTCTTAGCCACTGAACCACCTAGACTCCCTGCTTTTGAATCCCAGCCCTACCATTTGCCACTGGGACTTTCCTACCACTATTTTATAGGTTTTGTTTTTAAGACCTGAAAGGCATTGACCTCACCCCCTCTTCCCACCAAGCAGTTATATGACATCCTGCTTATCACAGCTAGTCTTTGGCAAAGGCAGGACCAGAACTGCCCAGTTCTCAAGCAGCCAGAGGGCAGCAAACATGGTTTATAAAAAGCCAATTAGTAAATATTTTAGGCTTTTCGGCCATATGGTCTCTGTCGAAACTAAGCTGCTGTAATGTGGAAGCAGCCATAGATGTGAAGAAACAAATGGGTAGAACTGTATTTATAAATGCAGGTTGCACTAGATGGGCCTGTACGTAGCAGTTCACCAGCCTCTGGAACGGACCAGTGTGTGTGCCAGTGCTTCATACACACGTCATGGCTTGGAGCCCCTGTGTTGCTGCAGTGCCCCAGTGTCTAGCTGAGGAGCCAAGGGAATGCCCCAGTGTCTAGCTGAGGAGCCAGGGGAGTGCCCCAGTGTCTAGCTGAGGAACCAGGAGAATGTCCCAGTGTCTAGCTGAGGAGCCGGGGCAACGCTAACTCTGTGAGGGTGTGCTGTGTTACTTGCTCTGTCATACCCTACGCTTTGCGACCCCCTGGACTGTAGCCCACCAGGCTCCTCTGTCCATGGAATTCTCTAGACAAGAATACTGGAGTGGATTGCCGATGCCCTCCTCCAGGGGATCTTCTCCACCCGGGGATCAAACCTGAGTCTCTTACATCTCCTGCATTGTCAGGCGGGTTCTTTAACACTAGCACAACCTGTACTATAGGGCTTCCCTGGAGGCTCAGTGGTAAAGGATCCACCTGCCAATGCAGGAGACCCAAGTTCGATCCCTGGGTCAGGAATTCCCCTGGAGAAGAGAATGGTGCCCACTTGAGTATTCTTGCTTGGAAAATCCCATGGACAGAGGAGCCTGGCAGGGTACAATCCATGGTGTAGCATAGAGTCAGACACGACTTAGTGGCTAACCAACAATAAAAGAAGCTGTAGCAAGTGCCCAAATCTCCTAGTGATCTGGGAAAATAAGCTTTGTTTCTTAAAATCTTTACTGAATTTGTTACCATATTGCTAGTATTTTATGTTTTGATTTTTTGGCCATGAGGCATGTGGGATGTTAGCTCCCTGAGCAGGGCTCAAGCCCACACTCCCTGCCTTGGAAGGTGAAGTCTTAACTACTGGTCTGCCAGGGAAGTCCCCGGAAAAAATGTTTAATGCTCCCTTTCTAGTTCTCACAAGCAAGAAAGATCCATTGGTCCAAACAGGTGACTTTAGTGTGGCCTAGGTGCTCCAATTGTGACAGAACAGAAGAGAGGCTAGAGAGAACACAGCTAAATCTCAATAGAAATAGTGTGTATACAGGGCTTGGTAAGTAAGAGCTTTATAAGAGAGGAATGGGAGTTGGATGGACCAACTGTCTTTTAAATCCAGTGGAGGGAAATTGCCTTATTTCTCGTTCATACTATAAGGCCCATTCAGTAGCTTGCCAGGATGCAAAAAGGGGAGACTTGGACAGTCCTGAAGTTTCATAGAATTGATGTGACCCTGCACTTGAGCTTGAAACCTGACACAAAATGAATTGGCAGCATTTACCTGGAGATGGGAATGTCTACCCACTTCAGTATTCTTGCCTAGAGAATTCCATGAGCAGAGGAGCCTGGAAGGCTATAGTCCATGGGGTCACAAGAGTCAGACATGACTGAGCAACTAACACACACCGGAGAAAAATTTCCAACTGGGGCAACTTAGGATAAAGCATATTTTCTCAATAAGAACAGAACAGTGAGATTAAAGCTACATTCTAGAACTAGCAATACTCTTCCAGGAGATGGAAGTAAATAAGGTGAGGCTGATGAGGTCACCATAGGTTAAGTTTGGGCAATCATATAATGGGGGTGCAGGTGGGTCCTTGTCAGATCAAACAATTTATTTTTTCTGTGGTTAATTTTCAAGAAGTTTCTGGAATAGGAGGTGATAGTAGACTTGTGCAGTGAATTCTAGTTTTGGGTCCCTAAGGGGAGATGGCAGAGACTATCTTTGCTGGAGAAGCAAACTAGCCCTGAAAACAGAAGGCAGTGGGAAAGTTGGGAGAAATTGTGATGTAAAGAAGAAATAGTCAGCCCTGAGTCCTCTTGGAGCTTGTTGCTGTACTGGGCAAGTCTCTTGTCTCCTATAGCCTCAAACTGCTCCTTGGTAAGATGGGAATGATCATCTGAACTGCAGAGTGCTTCAAATACCAAATAAGATAAATGTGAAAATACATAGTAAACCATAAAAGACCAAACACACACAGGTTACCAAAAAAGTGAAAGTCGCTCAGCTGTGCCTGGCTCTTTGCCACCCCATGGACCGGTCCATGGAATTCTCCAGGCCAGAATACTGGAGTGGGTATCCTTTCCCTTCTCCAGGGGGTCTTCCCAACCCAGGGATTGAACCCAGGTCTCCCACATTGCAATTCGTTACCAGTTGAGCCACCAGGGAAGCCTGGAATACTGGAGTGGGTAGCCTATTCCTTCTCCAACAGATCTTCCCGACCCAGGAATGAAACTGGGGTCTCCTGCACTGTAGGTGGATTCTTTACCAACTGAGTTATCAGGGAATCCCAGGCTACAAAAATAATAGCTAATAGTTACCGATTATTGCCTACGAGCCAGTGTGCTAGCAAGTATGCTTTCCATGCCCAATTTCAAGGTCATGAGAGCTAGCTGGATAATGGCCCCTCAAAAGTGTCCTGTGTTCTCATCCCAGGAACTTATGTGCCAAAAAGAACTTGGAAAATATGGCCAAGAATCCTGAGATGGATTATCCTGTCAGGCTCTAAATGTCATCAGACAGGTCCTCTGAAGAGGGAGGCAGGACATTGCAGTGAACAGTAGGAGGTGTGATAACAGAAACAAGAGGATGGAGTGATACAAGGAAGGAACCATGGGCCAAGGAATAAGAATCCGCCTGCAATGCAGGAGATCCTGGTTCAGTTCTTGGGTCGGGAAGATACCCTGGAGAAGGGATAGGTTACCCACTCCAGTGTTCTTGGGTTTCCCTTGTGGCTCAGCTGGTAAAGAATCTGCCTACAGTGAGGGAGACCTAGGTTCGATACCTGGGTTGGGAAGATCCCCTGGAGAAGGGAAAGGATACCCACTCCAGTATTCTAGCCTGGAGAATTCCATGGACTGTATAGTCCTTGGGGTCGCAAAGAGCCAAACATGACTGAGCAACTTTCACTTTCACAGGCTGCAGAAGACAAGGAAATGAATTCTCCTCAAAGCTCTCCAGAAGAAACAAAGTCCCATGAACCCATTTCAGACTTCTGATCTATAGACTGTATGAGATAAGTCTGTGTTGCTTTAAACCATAGACAGTGTGGTAATCTGTTACAGCAGCAACAGACAATGAAGACAGGCATCATTTCTAGAGTCAAGTTCCGATACACCACGTGCTTCACCCTTGACATGGAGATGGTAGAAAGTGCTGCCGCATCGGGTGGTTGTAGGAACTAAGTGAGATGGGACAAGTAGAACCCACAACCCAACACCTGCCTGGCCTACAATAAGCTCTCGGTTAACGTTGGCAATTGTTACAACCATCTCCTGAACCACCAACAAAGCTCTGTGAGATCAGTGCTGCTAGTTTCCGCATGTTAAACAGGAGGAAAGCTAGTAAGATTAGGAAAATGTATTCATGGCTGCACAGCTCCTACGTCAGAATCCGAACAAAGGCTTTGCCTTTGAGGCCATGCTCACCCACGCGGGGGCTCCCCTGGTGGCACAGTGGTAAAGAATCCGTCTGCCAGTGCAGGAGACGTGAGTTCGATCCCTGGGTCAGGAAGATCCCCTGGAGGAGGAAACGGTAACCCATTCCAGTATTCTTGTCTGAAAAATCCAAAGAACAGAGGAGACTGGTGGGCTACAGTCCATGGAGTCACAAAGAGTTGGACACAACCGAGCAACTGAGCATGCACCCCCCGCTCTGCTCCTCTGCATCAGGGGTATGATGACGCCACCTTCTTCAAATGCCAGCTGCTGGACCTAAGCACAAGAACCAGATACTGCTGCCTGCATGGGCAAAAGCCACCACGATTGGAAATCAAATAAATCTGAGCTTATTAGGGAAAAAGAAACTGTAGCTTCCATGGAGAACAGCATCCAAGAGGTTACCAACCCTCTGAGGTCCCTGGGCCAGCAAATCATGGAAGTCTGAATACTGTGTTTAGTCATTTTGGTTCTGGAATAATTGCTATTATCATAAATGTTTTATTGCCCTCATTATGGCTCACACTTAAATATCAGTGTAGTAATACATTAATAAGTCATCACTGCCGGACGCCTGCCGGATGCAGTTACAATCCAAGTCCTGTGTATAACTGCACTGTATATTCAGCTAAATTGGGGCTGGCTGTGAACTCAGTCTGATGTCTAGTGGCTGGGCATATTTGGAAGGCAGCCTATTCTCTGCAAAGGCTTCTTGAGCTCTTTGCTTTTGAGAGATAAGGGGGACACAGATTTTTGTCTGATTAGTGAGTCAAAGATTCTAATTAGGTCTCCCCCAGGTGTGGAGCCTAGAACTCTGGGATGGATAGAAGAAAGATGAAGGCATTGCTTGCACCCCAGAGGCATTCCTAATCTGCTGGAGAGGGGGTGGGGTAGGGAGCATGACCCTCACTCCTGGGAAGCTCCCTGTCAAGGCAGGATGGCCTGGTCTGATGGGAGTGACAAGTTCTTGCGCCCTATCTGATGACATATTCTGAACACCTCCTGGGTGGATGAAGATAGGATGGATTCACAGTCTCCCAACACACACACACATCTATAGAAAAGATAAGCCACAGGCAACAGAATAGGTTCAAGATCATAAAATGCTAAGTGTCAAAATTGATGCATTAATGAATTCCCTGAGTGGGCAGAAGCTGGCAATGTAAATTTGGTTGGTTCCACTTTATCATAATACCATATGCCTAAAAGAATGCCAGAAGAATGCCAGTAGGTGCAGAAGAAATATGGGGGGGGGGGGGGGGAAAAAGTTTTAGATTCTTGCCTGGNATTCCCTGAGTGGGCAGAAGCTGGCAATGTAAATTTGGTTGGTTCCACTTTATCATAATACCATATGCCTAAAAGAATGCCAGAAGAATGCCAGTAGGTGCAGAAGAAATATGGGGGGGGGGAGGAAAAAGTATTAGATTCTGCCTTAGTGTGAATAGATTTCTTCCCGGTTTTATTGGCCAAAGGCCTTGAGAAATAGCCTGGATCGAAGGGGATGTGGTCCCTGGAATCCTGCTGTGGACTAGGGTCCCCAGGGGAGAAGGCTTCTGTGCAGACCCCTTGGGTGGGGTGGATACAGGGGCCTCTGTGTGCAGGATAAAGCTCTGTTTTTATTCCCTTGGGGTCTGGGGTTGGGTGAGGGGAACAGGAATGACCAGGACAGGGCTAGGTTCTCTCCACCAAAGTCAGTTAAATGGTAGCCTCCACCTACCAAGCACGTATTGTCTGCTAAGCCCTGTGAGGTAGGTACCATTGCCCCCTTCTACCAGTGAAGAATCTATGGCTAAGTGATGGTGATAATCTGCCCGAGACCACACAACGAGGGTATATGTGACTCAGTTTGAACCATGTATGGACAAGAGCTTGGACTGTGGTAACACACAAGATGGAAAATGTTAGAGAGATTCTAAGAGTAAGATAACGTATTCATCAAGAGCCAAGGGCAAAAGAAGTCCATTTAATCAGTGAAGCCTTTCCAGGGAAGGCTCCTTCCTGGGCCAGTGGGGTTCCATGAAAGCATAAGAGGAATAGGGCTGATGAGAGGGGGTATCTGATGTGACCTTGGAGGAGCCCAGGAGCCAGCATCCTTCACCAAGGAGTGTACTGTGGGATGGATCCAACTCCTGCTCTTTGGGATCCAGAGTGAGGTAGGTGTGGGTCAGAAAGCAGAGACCTAGGTCCAGTCTTGCCACTGGTGGTTGCTTCTGTCTGCATAGCCACTGAGCTCACTGACCCAGAAAGGCCCTCCTGCTCCTTCACCTTCCACCTCCAGCCAAGTGATGGCTTCCTTGGCTGCCTTGCTTCCCCGTGATGGTGGTGGCTTAGTTGTTAAGCTGTGTCTGACTTTTTGCAACCCCATGGACTATAGCTCAACAGACTCCTCTGTCCATGAGATTTCCAGGCAAGAATACTGGGATGGGTCGCCATTTCCTTTGCCATGCTTCCCTGGGCTCCCGTAATAAGTCCTTCTAGAAGGGTAGGCCTTGGACTATAGTTACCTATAGCCAGATTTCAGTCTATTTCATTTGGTTCCATTGATGGAGCTCACATCCCTCTCTTCCCTTTTCTCCCATGCACCAAGATACCAGAGGAGTTCCCATCCATGGTCATGGGGGGTCGCAAGAGAGAGACTTAATCCCTGTCCCCACAGAGCTCACAGACTCACTTAGGATGTGCTTGAAGAGTCAGAAGATGCCTGGAAGCTACTCATAAAATAACCTCCCCACATAGCATCCTGTGAGGCAGTGTGTGTAATGGGCAGAGCAAGGAGTTTGGAGCAAGATAGCGCAGGGCTCACTCGTGCACTATTGGTGGGAATGTAAATTGATACAGCCACTATGGAGAGCAGTATGGAGATGCCTTTAAAAACTGGGACTAAAACTACCATTAACCCAACAAGCCCACTCTGGGCATATACCCTGAGAAAACCATAATCGAAAAAAACACATGTACTCGTAATGGTTCATTGCAGCACCATTTACAGTAGCTCGGGTGTGGAAGTAACCTAGATGGCCACTGACAGATGAATGGATAAAGAAGCTGTGGTACATATATACAGTGGGATATTACTCAGCCATAAAAAGAAACACATTTAAGTCGATTTTAATGAGGTGGATGAACCTAGAGCCTATTATACAGAGTGAAATAAGTCAGAAAGAAAAATAAATATCATGTACTAACACGTATGTTTGGAATCTAGAAAGATGGTATTGATGAACCCATTTGCAGAGCAGCAGTGGAGACACAGACATAGAGAAGAGACTTTCGGACATCGTGGGGCAAGGAGAAGGTGGGGTGAATTTAGAGATTAGCGTGGAAACGTCTACATTACCATATGTGAAATAGACAGCCAGTGGGAATTTGCTGTGTGAGGCAGGGAGCTCAAACCCAGTGCTCTGTGTCAACCTAGAGGGGTGGGATGGAGTAGGAGGTGGGAGGAAGGCTCAAGAGGGAGGAGGCTATGTACACCTATGGCTGATGCACGTTGATGTACGGTAGAAGCAAACACAACATTGTAAAGCAATTATCCTCCAATTAAAAATAAACTTTTTAAAAAACAGTGCTTGGTTGAGATCCAGTGTCTACAGCTTAACAACTGTGTATCCTTGGAAGCATAATTTTACTTCTCTGAAGCCCAGCACCCCCATCTATAATGCAAGGATAAAGGCTGCCCTGTAGGGTTATGTGTAACTGAGCAAGGTGTGGGGTATCTGTTGCCTTCTCTCTGAAATGAGGACAGTATTTAATTGGTGGTGTATTATAGTTGTGGGAATTAGTGACGTTGTAATGAAACCCTCACAATAGGATTTCACAAGGGCAGCCTCATTGCTCCAGGTAGTAAGTACCAAGAGGGCAGCTGAAGGGAGGAGGGATCCACCTGTAAAAAGGAATCAGAAATTCTTTTCTCATTTGGAGCCCCATCCACTGGTCTCCAGCTGCTTGATACATGGCTGCTGAGGGATGGTCCCTCTTGCAGTCATATCCATCCTTCCCCCACCATCCATAAGCATCCTGGCACCTCCCACGATGCTTGTTTGTTGACATGTTTCTCCTCTCTGTCTGCAGCACCCTCAACAACAACAACATTAGCCGCATCCTGGTCACCAGCTTCAACCACATGCCGAAGATTCGAACCTTGTGAGTAAAGGGCCCTGCTTCCTCCCCACCTGCTCCCGCCCTTAGGAGGCCCATAGGGCAGCACTCTCAGCTGCTTGTAAAACTTCACCCTTGGTTCCTGCATCCAAATGCCTCCTCCCTCGGCTATTGACTAAGTGGTGTGTTAGTGTTGGGGGAGGGTCACGGGTCACGCATGGTTCTCCACCTTCTTGCTCTGGGCGGGCTCATTTCTCTTCACCCTGGGAATCTTCCTCGACTGGGGAAACCTTTGTGTTTTCTCACTGGTTGGAAAAAGTTTGTTAGTGTTACATTGTGATTAGAATACGGGTGTGATGGTTTGTCACTTGTTTAGCTCATGTCCTGTACTGTTGGCAATTCTACTGTATTGTCAAGGGTTACGACTGTTTTCCCCTCTGGGACCGGTGGGGTCTTCCCAGATGGCTCAGTGGCAAAAAACCTGCCTGCCAGTGCAGGACACAGGAGACATGGATTCCATTCCTGAGTCAGGAAGATCCCCTGGAGGAGGAAATGGCAAGCCACTCCAGTATTCTTGCCTGGAGAATCCCATGGATAGGTAGCTACAGTTATGGGATTGCAGAGAGTCGAACATGACTTAGCAATTGAGCGTACACATGCAGGCTGATCAGTGGAAGAGAGGGAGTCTTATCCCTTCCTTCACCCCATCCTCCTAGTCCCCATCCACCACGCGTTCCTGCTCCCTGGATGATGTTCTGGTATCAGAATGCAGTTACTCAGTTCTTTATCTGTAATGAGTTGGGTGGGCTCAAGCCCTCCAAAGTATGTACTCAAGAAGCAAATCTCCTCTTAACAGCCCATACCAAGAACATGTCTACTGCCTTTATTACCTGGGAAGGTCCCCTCACTGAGCCAGAAACTCTTTTGTAAGTTTCTCTGCAAATGGACTCTGCTGATCTGTCTAAGAGATTGGTACTTGATGCTTTTCTTGTGTTGATGGAGGTTCAGCAGAATTTACATCACAGTAGTAGGGGAGAGTCAGCCCCGAGAGTAAAGTGCCTGGCATGTAGTAAACAACAGGAATTTATAGTTAAATTATTATTATTATGATCATCATAATAATATTTATCTAGAAATCTGAATTTAAAATACCAAGCATCCAGCTTATCTATGGCTTCTGAGCAACACTGGATCCAAGGAGATAGGAAAATCCATAAAGCAGTGGTTTTCAAAGTGGCGGTCCCTAGCCCAGTAATGTCAGCATCACCTGGAACTTGTTGAAAAGCAAGATCTCAGGTCCCACCTCAGACCCATGAAGTCAGGATCTCCAGGCAGAGCACAGTGTCTGTTTTTAACAAACTCCAGGAGATCTTGTTACTGATAAGGTTGGAAAATCCCCACATTATTGAGAAAGCGACCTTGTCTCAGGTAAGAATGAAGCAAAGATCAATGAAGCAATTGATGAGGAGATGATACAAGAACACCCTCAGAAGGACAGAGTTGGGAGTCAGGCAGTGCACACATGCGTGCTGAGTTGCTTCAGTCAAGTCTGACTCTTTGCAACCTCTGTCTATGGCATTCTACAGGCGAGAATACTGGAGTGGGTTGCCATGCCCTCCTCCTCCCAATCCAGGGATCAAATCAGGGTCTCTTGAATCTCCTACATTCCTTGAAACTAGTGCCACCTGGGAACCCTGGGAGTCAGGCAGACCTGAGGTCAATGCAAGCTCTGACACTGTCTCTGGGCAAGTTGCTTTGTCTCTGTGTTCCTCACAGACAATGAATTGATAAGTGCTTGCTTCAAAGTTGATGTGAGAATGAAATGTACTAACAGGTAAAGTTGCCTGGTCATGGTGTCCAGACAACAAATACTAGCTAATATTCAGTTCAGTTGCTCAGTCGTGTCTGACTCTGCAACCCCATAAATCACAGCACGCCAGGCCTCCCTGTCCATCACCAACTCCCGGAGTTTACCCAAACTCATGTCCATTGAGTCGCTGATGCCATCCAACCATCTCATCCTCTGTCATCCCTTTCTCCTCCTGCCCTCAATCTTTCCCAGCATCAGGTTCTTTTCCAATGAGTCAGCTCTTTGCATCAGGTGGCCAAAGTACTGGAGTTTCAGCTTCAACGTAAGTCCTTCCAATGAACACTCAGGACTGATCTTCTTTAGGATGGACTAGTTGGATCTCCTTGCAGTCCAAGGGACTCTCAAGAGTCTTCTCCAACACCACAGTTGTTCAAAAGCATCAGTTCTTCAGCACTCAGCTTTCTTTATAGTCCAACTCTCACATCTATACATGACTACTGGAAAAACTATAGCCTTGGCTAGACGGACCTTTGTTGACAAAGCAACATCTCTGCTTTTTAATATGCTGTCTAAGTTGGTCATAACTTTCCTTCCAAGGAGTAAGCATCTTTTAATTTCATGGCTGCAGTCACTATCTGCAGTGATTTTGGAGCCCCCCAAAATAAAGTCAGCCACTCTTTCCACTGTTTCTCCATCTATTTCCCATGAAGTGATGGGACCAGATGCCATGATCTTCGTTTTCTGAATGTTGAGCTTTAAGCCAACTTTTTCACTCTCCTCTTTCACTTTCTTCAAGAAGCTTTTTAGTTCTTCACTTTCTGCCATAAGGGTGGTATCCTCTGCATATATGCGGTTATTGATATTTCTGCTGGCAATCTTGATTCCAGCTGTGGTTCATCCAGCCCAGCAATTCTCATGATATACTCTGCAGGGTGACAATATACAGCCTTGATGTACTCCTTCCTATTTGGAACCAGTGCGTTGTTCCATTTCCAATTCTAACTTTTGCTTCCTGAAACTGTATACAGGTTTTTCAAGAGCCAGGTCAGATGGTCTGGTATTCCCATCTCTTTCAGAATTTTCCACAGTTTATTGTGATCCACACAGTCAAAGACTTTGACATAGTCAATAAAGCAGAAATAGATGCATTTCTGCTCTCTTGTTTTTTCGATCCAGCAGATGTTGGCAATCTGATCTCTGGTTCCTCTGCCTTATCTAAAACCAGCTTGAATATCTGGAAGTTCACGGTTCATGTATTGCTGAAGCCTGGCTTGGAGAATTTTGAGCATTACTTTACTAGCATGTGAGACAAATGCAATTGTGTGGTAGTCTGAGCATTCTTTGGCATTGCCTTTCTTTGGGATTGGAATGAACACTGACCTTTTAGTATTGGGTTAGCCAAAAAGTTCATTCAAGTTTTTCCATACCATCTTATGAAAACTCCACATGAACGTTTCAGCCACCCAATATGAAGGTGACTCCGAGCTCAGGTTCCATCATGGTGCCCCGCTTCTTCCTTTGATCCCTCTTGGGTTGGCAGAATTCAGTCAAGAAAATCTATTCTCTTCCTTCCCTTTTAAAAGGGAATGATGCTAGAGAAACCATGGGATTTTCAAAGACCTCTTCGTAGTCCACAGCAAACCAGAAGCGGGACTTCCGGCCAGGAAGCAGAAGTGAACCTTGGAGTGCATCTCCCCAGACAGTGGGTTGAGTAGAAGAAATATGGCTTTTACCTGCAGAAACCAGCCGCCCAGCTCCTGTGGGCTGCTCCTCTGAGATGTCCACTCCCTCTCCTGTTACTTTCGGTGGGAAAGTATCAGTAGGAGCCAGGAGGGGCCCTGGGAGTCAGGAAAGATGGCCAGGTCTGGATCTTGGGTTCTCTGTGTGGGTGTTAGGTGCGAGGGAAGAGGGCGGGAGAGTTTCTTCTGCTTGTTTCTGTTGTCATACTTTCCTGTGGTCCTGAACACTCATCTGATGAGCTCAGATCAATCAATCAATCTCGTCTGTTCTCTTTGCTCCCTGCCTGGTGCCATTTTCTCTTTAGTTTAATTTCAGAGATGGCTCTGTAGAGAACTCCCCAGAGACATGAGCTGACTAATCCCCCTTCACTGTAATTAAAGTGTGGTGGGGATGGGGAGGAGGGGTGTGCTGTTGGTGAAGAAGGAGAGAAGAGGGGAGAGGAAGGAAGTCATAAATGGGATTTCTAAAGGAAAGCTTTTATATTGAATTCAGAAAGCCACATTTTATAGAAAATGAACACTGACCCTCTCTAAAAGGATTTACTGGAAATTTAATTTAGCGTCTGTGGCTAAAAGGCACCTTCTACAAATTCGCATTTGTATTCATTCACCTTATCTCCTGTAAAGGTGGTTTTGCCAACATGCAATATGGTGTTTCCATCAGGAAAAGACCACAGAGCAACTGGCAGGAAACATCTAGCTGCCTTGATGCTCTGGTGGTTAAGAGGTGATAACCTTGTACAGGCATGACTTTGGGTTGAGAAGAGCCTGAAGTCTGGAGTTAGTCTCTGTACAGTAAAAATAGTAATAGCAAATATGTCTTCAGGAGTTTACGGTATCCCAAATTGAGCACTAAGCACTTTTGTTTTTTAATCTTTTGGCCACACTGCATGGCATGCAGGATCTTAGTTGCCTGACCAGGGATCAAATCCACAATCCCTGCATTAGCAGCGTGGAGTCTTAACCACTGGACCACGAGGGAAGTCCCTAAGCACTTTTCATGGATCATTTTGACCTTCACAACAGCTCTAGGAAGAAGGCACCATTAATATTCCCATTTTATAGATGATAACACTGAGCACGCATGCTTGCATGCTCAGTCACTTTAGTTATATCTGACTCTTTGCGACCCTATGGACTGTAGCCCACCAGGCTCCTCTGTCCATGGGATTCTCCAAGCAGAAATACTGGAGTGGGTTGCCACGCCCTCCTCCAGGAGATCTTCCCAACCGAGGAATCAAACCTGGGTCTCTTACATCTCTTGCGTTGGCAGGCAGATTCTTTACCCTAGCATCATGTGGGAAGCCTAGTAACACTGAGTACCAGGGTTAAATCACTGCCCATGGTCAAAGTATAAAAAGCACAGAGCCCATGTCAGATTCCTACACTTTGACCTCTTCTCAGAAGCTGACAGACTAGAGCTAAGCTCTCGGGACAAAAGCAGAAGGGCATCAGGTGAGCTGAGAAAGGGGAGACCTGAGCTTCTACATGGCCGAAGGGCCACAGGAGGCCACTCTCCCCTATGTCATTACCATCACAAAAGTTACTGAAAGTAATCAAAATCATTTCTTTTCTCACTCAAGAAAATTAGGAATACTTCTGGCTGTGTCTGGGCTCAAGTTTCAAGATCATCATGATTATTTTTTTCTTTTAATATTAGTGTTTGGGATGATATTGCTCAATTTGATCTCCCAAACATGACATAAAAGGCAACTTGAAAGACTCAGCTCAGCTCAGCTCTCCAGGCAGGTAAAATTCCAAGAGGGGAGGCCTGAGCCAGTCCAGGGCCCTGGGCTTTTGACAAGGGCCTTCATATGGCTTCAAAGACAGTCTGGGTCTCCTCTTTTCCATGCTCCTACTTGGGAGAGGAGAAATTCTTACAGAAACAGACAAAGGGGTAAGGGCCATTTATAGCTGGCTTAAGACAAGGAGCATAGGACTGGCCAGTGGGGATTCAGGAAGAAACAGCCTAATATAATCTTCCAAAAGGAAAACCTCTGACATTTTGATTATCCCAGAAATTTATCAGCTCAATAAGGATCTGACTTACCTAAATCTCATTTGTGTTGTTTCATTGATCTCCTCCTTCTCATTGGAACTGATGGGAATTTGTTTGCATTGATCCACCTTGTTTCCTTACCTTCCATACCTCAGCGCCAAAGAGGGCAACTGCCTTTCCCAGTAAAAGCCAAACTCGTTAAAAGGCACACACAAAAAAACCTCTGGTGCCCCAGCCTGTGTGTGCCACCGTAGCCCACCTCTGCTCCACCTTGTCACTGACAGCTGACCCGCCGTCGCCATTTTTCCTAGGCATCCTTTAGAGCTGGTGACATATTCCTGGCCATTCCTGTGTCTCTCACCAGCTCACTGATGGGTCAGGAGACAGATCATTTTCCCTCATGCTGCAGTTTCCCAGCAGGTCCCAATGCAGAAAAGGGATTCCCTTCTCCCCTTCATGCTCTTTAGGAAAGAGTAACCAACTCCAGGTCTTCCACCAGGCTCTGCTCTGTCCTTGGCACAAAGTGGAGTCATCTGTCGAATACACACGTCTTGCTTTCCTCCTTAGCGCTGAGGTCCTTCCCCCCAGCTTAGGGTTTTTCCTCCCCTCCCCCTTCCCTCCTGTTTTCCCTCTCTCCTGGAGTGCCAGCCTGAGAAGAAGCCAGGCTCACTTCCATAGCATCAGGACCTGAATTTTGATGCTCTGGGCCCATTATAGGTACAGACTCTTGTTCCTCGCAACTGGCTTTGACCTTTAAGTATTGGCTCTGAAGTACGAAAAGAAAATTATAACATCAGAATTCATCACTTTTAAACAAAATCATAAAATTTTTCAAATATTTTTCAGCAGAAAAAAAAATTATATTCTGGGTGGGATATGGGTTCGTTTAGTCAAGTGGATACAGTGGGATCTAGGCCCCCACCCCGAGGCTGCCGAGTTCCCTGGTGGCCCTGGCTTGCTGAGGTTTGCGCCCATGCAGTGGCAGGCAGTTGCTGCCTGCAGGCAGCACAGATGAGCTGCACTCAGCCGATGTTCAGCAGTGTTGACCTTGCACTAAGTGGAGTGTGGTCAAGAGCCCTTCAGCTCTCTCCACATCAGGCACGGATGCAGCCCGAGCCAACTGCAGTATTAACTGGCATGACACAGAGTACTCGAAAGTCCCAAGATATGGCTGGCTGATTAGCATGTGCGGGATGGGGCGTTGAAATTGACATCAGAAAGCCAAGTATATGATGAACTGTCATGATTAGAACTCACCCGTGGGCTACTTGTAATAACCGAGGCTGATAGGGAGTGTGGACACCGGAAACCCCTGATACAGAACCTTGGGAAGAACCTTTAGAAGCCCTGGCTATCCTTAGGTTGCCCTCCAGTCAGTGGAAATGAAATTTCACTTAACCAGTTGGGGTTCCCCTCAAATGTGGAATCTGCAGATCCCTCTCAGGAATCTTAGTCCAGAATGAGAAATCAACCTCGAGTTACATCTACTAGAGGGAGAAAGCGCAAGAGTCCTGAAAACAAATGGAAAGCCTTTTCAGAAGCCCTGAAGCAGTTAGAAGAGCAAATACACCAGGTGGAATTGAACTAGGGAAGGCGATAAAAGGCACTCCGGAGAGATTGCTCTGGTTTGCAGGAGTCTGTATGGATAACACCTTATATACATAGGAGGATGGAGAGAAGATGCTTTCTTCAGAAAGCCCCCTTCTCTTTGGGACCTGCTAGCCCTGGCTAGTGCACACAGCGGTATTTTAGGCTCACCAGTGTGACCCGAAAAGTGAAAGTTACTCAGGCGTGTCTGACTCTTTGTGACCCAATGGACTATACAGTCCTTGGAATTCTCCAGGCCAGAATACTGAAGTGGGTAGCCTTTTCCTTCTCCAGGGGATCTTCCCAACCCAGGGATCGAACCAGGGTCTCCTGTGTTGCAGGTGGGTTCTTTACCAGCTTAGCTTCCAGGGAAGCCCAGGGTGACATTCTGAAGGGGGTCCACTAAAGACATTTAGAGTGGAAATGAAGGAGGGAGAGAAAAGATGGTGGCAAATCTTGGCCACAGTTCACTATAGACTAGGGCATGGTGATGAGGAAGCTGTTGCAAGCTGTCTGTCACTCAAGTTAGCTAAAGTAGTGACATTTGCACCTGAGTCACCCTTTTGGGATCTGGACCTGAATCAGGATCGTCAGTGTGGTAACGCGCCCTCCCTCTCCTATATGCTGAGGCTTTCCCCGGTGGAAATGAAAAGGGTGGGATGACTATTAAAAAATGGGAATTGCTCAGAACCCTGAGGGCCACCATTGGCTGTGGCTGGCACGGGAAGGTGACTCTCATTTGTGGGTTAGCAACAGGAGGGTTGAGGATCCTGTGGCAGTTCGCAGTGCAGAGGGCAGTTCTCCCCTGGGATCCCGAGGGAGGTCATGCCGGGCACAGGGGCGTGGCCTGGGATCCCGAGGGAGGTCATGCCGGGCACAGGGGCGTGGCCTGGGATCCCGAGGGAGGTCATGCCGGGCACAGGAGCGTGGCCTGGGATCCCGAGGGAGGTCATGCCGGGCACAGGGGCACGGCGGCGGCACTGCGTGCTGCCGGGCAGCCTCCCCACCTCCTGCGCTGACAGCCTCTCCCCTCTCCCCGCTCCCAGGCGCCTGCACTCCAACCACCTGTACTGTGACTGCCACCTGGCCTGGCTCTCGGACTGGCTGCGGCAGCGGCGGACTGTCGGCCAGTTCACTCTCTGCATGGCCCCCGTGCACCTGAGGGGCTTCAGCGTGGCAGACGTGCAGAAGAAGGAGTACGTGTGCCCAGGTGAGACGGCATGGCTCCCTGCCCCTCCTGTCCTGCCGCTCGCCCACCTGTGAGCCCACCTCAGCCGTGAACACGTGCCCAGCCCAGAGCTTGGCGTGAAGCACTCTAGCGTGCCTCCAGGCGTGCCAGATAAGAAGCTGTTACTGAAGGAACTCATGGATCCCTTTCTGTTAAGCCTCAGAGTCCATCCATCCTAAGATGCTAACATTCGTTAGGTCCTTTAACATTGGCCAAACGCATTCCTAAGCCCAGTTGCTCCTAGAAATTGAGAGCCAGGCTAATGGAGGGTATTTCCAAATCTGCTTGCTTGGAAATCTTAGCTCTGTCCCTAAGTGGTGTGTGACTTTGGTAAGTTGCTGCATGTCTGCCAAATGGAAATCATCGTCGTCTATAACTCAAGGGACGGGTGGGAGGATCCAGTGAAATAATGCATATGAAGCACTTAGCATGATACACAGCACTTGGTGAGAGCTAATGAGTGGAGCTTAATTATTAGAGTTCAGTGGGCCCGCAGAATGTGCCGCGCAAACACGAGAGTTTGATCTGTGGGTGATTGAAGTGTAATAGGACAGAAAACAGAGCTGTGCTGGAACGTAACTGAAGGCAGCCTAGGTCCCCAGGATGCAAGGCGATTGAGTGACCTGGGAAACGCTTCTCCGAGGAGGTTACCTTTGCCTTGGGTCCTAAACGTTATTTGCTCATTTGTTTTTACTTTCATTGACATTCTCCAATCCCATCAAGTCTTCCCTTTTCCGGTGGCAAGGATGTAGAGCTAATCTCTTGATTGCTTCAAAAACAGAGTATTCAGTTGGAGAGATCCCCAAAGAGACATTCCTAAAATTCAGGAGCTCAGTCCTGCAATTGGGTCCAGTGGCTTCTAAAGGCTTATCTTGGAGTGCTGATGTGTGGAAAAAGGAACTTTTTTTTAAATTTTAATTTTTTTTAACACCAAAAACATTTCGTATTGGGGTATAGCCAACTAGCAATGTTGTGATAGTTTCAGGTGAACAGTGAAGGGACTCAGTCATGCATATTCATATTTCCATTCTCCCCTAGTCCCCTGCTTCCATCCAGGCTGCCACGTAACATTGAGCAGAAATAAGGAAAAAAGGAGATTTCTCAGTACAGAAGCCGACTACATGTTAGGGGACCGCGTGTGGCCAGAAGTACAGACTGGTCCTCTTAGGCTCTTAGGCTGCCTTTGCCATGTGTAGGAATTTTCCTTGAATTTAACTTCACACTCTGCTGCTTTCCCCTGTCATGTTACAGCTTCATCAAATTCTTTATTATCCAAAAACATTTTAACATGTCTCTGAGCAGTACCTCAACAATTTCCTATAGACACCCACTTAGAAATCACTTTCCATCAAACACATAATAAAACCGTTTATCACACAGGCACCAAACTCAAATATAGTGACTGTAATTACAGTAATTATTAGGCAAAGGGTACAATATCGGCATAAGTGCCAGTGAAAGAAATAATTATAGAGTGCAGGAGTCATCCAAGAGCTAGTGAGAAAAACTAATTAGGGAAAATGGTAAAACACATCATTATAGGTGGGTGCCAAGTTTAAAGCTATGCACCAACACAAATACACTTCTTCACAAAAGCACCTTCCCATCAGAGAAGTACCGAGACATTGCTTACCCAGCAGCAGTCAGGACCCAAAACCCAGGGCGGGAAGTCCTGAGGTTGCTGCTTCCCCAAGTCTCCCTCCTCTGAAAAGACTGGATCTCAGTTCAGTCCAGTCACTCAGTCATGTCCAGCTCTTTGCGACCCACGGACTGCAGGACACCAAGCTTCCCTGTCCATCACCAACTCCTGGAGCTTGCTCAAACTCATGTCTATCAAGTCGGAGGTGACGTCCAACCCTCTCATCCTCTGTCGTCCCCTTCTCCTCCTGTCTTCAATCTTTCCCAGCATCAGGATTTTTTCCACAGAGTCA
Source organism: Neotragus pygmaeus (assembly GCA_006410875.1). Taxonomy (NCBI): domain Eukaryota; kingdom Metazoa; phylum Chordata; class Mammalia; order Artiodactyla; family Bovidae; genus Neotragus; species Neotragus pygmaeus. The sequence goes on along the minus strand of SJYV01018190.1, from coordinate 297,489 downwards.
GTTCTTCACATCAGGTGTCTAAAGTGTTGGAGCTTCAGCTTCAGCATCAGTCCTTCCAATGAATATTCAGGACTGATTTCCTTTAGGATGGACTCACAGGTGGGTTAATAGTTACAGAGGTGACTGTTACCTTTATCACATCTCCAATTTATAGCAATCTTGTTTATTGCTGTGATGGTCCCTGTAGCTTCTTGATACAAAGCCAAGTGTCTTTTAAGGATATGAAAATTTAATCCACAAACTCCAGACATGAATATGCTATTGTACTCTACCCTCTCGCTCATAGTATAAGTTTAGGGGAATGACACATTGGAGCACCTGTGTATGGGGGATTTTTTAGATGTTTTTCCCAGGTTCTGAAGAATTAAAAACAGGATGTTATGCTGGGTTACTTTCTGAAAAGTCAGTTATATACAATGGCAAAGAGAGCTGGTGGGTTGAACATCATGATTGAATGAAGCATCTCATTAGTGGGGCTCAGGAGGAGCAGCCCCTCTGAAAAGTACTATATCTTTCATCATGATTCAAGGTAGTTGGTGAGACTATAAAAACAAAACAAAACAAAAAAGGGTGCCAGGGGAAGCGGTGTGGAGCAAGGCTCAGCCTATGTACATGCAGCAGGTCAAAAAGATGGGCTATTCTCATGTACCTGCCACCATAACTCGAGCCCCATGAAGTGAAGCCCACCTCTGAGGGGCAGGCCTGCCCCACGGCAGAGCCCAGCAAGGTATCTGAGGGAGGCAGTCTGCGACAGACCTGATGGCAGCTGTTTAAAGCTGCAAAAGCACCAGGGTGCTGCCTCACCCAAGCTGTTCCTCCCATAACCCTCAAGAGACGGGCTTCAGTCAAGAAAGGAGGGGCGTGAACATTTCTTTAAAAGAAAGAAGTCATCCGCTCAGGAGGGAGAAGGCCTAGGGCAGCAATTAGGCCATCCCTTTGAGTACTCATCACCAGTGGTCCCTCCCCAGGCAGCCTAGGAGAAACCTCCCCTGACACAGGACTCCAGAGACGGAAACGAGCTCGCTCTCTCTCAGCCTGTGAGGGCCCTGCCTGCCCAAGTCCCTGAGAGCTCCCTCTGAATTAAATCTGGCTGTCTGGAGCCCAGCCCCTTCTCCCCAGAAGCCCTGGCTACAGGCTTCTTATGATGCCAGTTAACCCAGAAATTTGCTGGCAGCACCCTTGATAAAATTCATCTCCTCTGTCAATAGTCCCCTTCAATCAAAGGCATTTAGTTTCCTCCCCTGGGGAGACACGTGGGACTTTTTCACAAGGGTGGGAGACTATTTTATTTATTACTAATGATTTTCTATGATATACAGTGGGACTGCGTGGTCTCCTTTCGCTCTTAATGAAAGGATTTCTCTGTTAATTTCCCTTGTTTTAGAGAGAGCTTAGGGCCTTAGGACTAGACGAGCTCCTGACTGGACTTAATGAGTTCACACGACAGATCGGAGAAAAGGTTCTGCTTTGGCCATGCTTAGGCTCATGTGAGTTGCAAGTTGCTGAATTTTGTTTCCCATCCTTACGTAAAGGGCTTATTTTGGAGTTTAAACTCTAGGTTTTCTCTTCTTGTGTCAGTTTCCCGGTGCCTTAATATGATCAAGGGTATTAGCTAAATATTTGACCTCTTGAATTAATTATCTCTTTCATCTGAACATCTTTTTTAAACTTTTTATTTTATATTGGAGTATGACCAGTTAACAACGTGATAGCTTCAGGTGCACAGCCGAGCAAGTTAGCCGTACATACATGTTGTCCATTCTCCCCCAAAGTCCCTCCCATCCAGGCTTCCGCTTATTCCCTGTGCGGTACAGGGGCTCCTTGTTGGCTATCCATTTTAAACACAGCAGTGTGTGGATGTAGGTCCAAAACTCCCTAGTTACCCTTCCCACCATCCTCTGAGCATCTTTGAGCCTATCTATGTGTCTTTGGATGTGAGCTATCTCCTCATGAAGATTGATCCTGTCTCTAGTAAGAAGGGGCCCCATCACCTAGAGCACTGCTGGTTCCTAACAGCCTCTCAACAAACTCTTCCTCAGTTATTATTAAAATGAAATAGGTGTGTCTCCTTGGAAACAAGAAACTTTCTCCTTCTTCCTTTAAAAAAAAAAAATTGAGACTAGTTACTAAGTATAAAGATAATTAAGGTAAGCCATGACTAGCCGCCCATCTCCTTAGGAGGTTTTAATTAAAACACCATAATTGGACATTGCAGGAATGAGATTATTAGATTTATTTAGTCATTCCCCAAATGATCATGCCTCTGGTATTTAAATCACGTTCATTTATATTCTCATCATAATTGCTTGAGTCCCATTGTCATTCAGTCTGTTGTTGGCTTTTGAAAGGCCAGAGGGCAACAGAGATGCTTAATTTGAATACTGGAATTAATTTATTTCTACACACTCACCAGGCCATTGGATTTTCCGACTATATTCATTCTACTGGGTGAAGTTCTTTTTAAAGACAGAAAGAAACCCGACTCTAACACAAGCATGTTGAGCAGTCTCCAGCGTGGCTGACCCAGTCTGAGTCTTGACCCTGAGCCTCCTCTTCCTGCCGCCCAAGATTTCAAGACTTTGACGTTTTCTGTTTCAGGGCAATAGAAAAGCATGGTGGGTGTCTTCTTGGCAGAGGAGATGGAAGAAGAGCCCTTCTATTACAGGAATAAACATAATGGATCTATGTCAGGGTATTTTTTGTTTTTTGTTTAATTTTTTTAATCTTTTGGCCACACCATGCAGCATGTGGGATCTTGGTTCCCTGACCAAGGATAGAAGCCAAGCTCCCTGCAGAGTGGAGTCTTAACCCCTGGACCACCACTGAAGTCCCACATCAGGGGTTTTATCAGGATCACGTGAGACGGCAGGTACAAGCACTTAATGCAGCGCGTAGGTAATACCCTGCCAGCATTAGCTACTCTCGTGAGAACGACACAACCGTGTCCATGGGCAGGCACGCTCCTCTCTCCAGACTTCTGTTATTCCCCCATCTCCATGGCCCTCTCTGGATCTGAAGTTCAGCGACTTCAGCCCCACTCATCTGGGCTTCTAGGATGGTGATCACCCTCATTTGCCAATAAGGAGAATGGAGATGAGGTGAGCACTGAGCACGTGAGCGCTGCTCACTGCCCCGGTCGCGTCTACATTTTTTTTCTCTTGTAGAACCGGAGGGCAGCTTGCAGTCAGTAGAGGGAGGAGAATTTGTGCAGCGTCCATGCGGGCACCCACAGGCTCTCAACCTGTGAGAATTCTAGCCGGGAACGCATTCCTGCCCTCTCCCTCGCTGAGGGCTCCCAGGGCTGGGAAGTAGCTCCCTTGATGACCAGCAATATCAGGAAGGGCCAGCATGTCTGTTCCCCCCGAGCTCTGCCCTGCCCTCCCTCCAGACACTGGACCACAGGCCGGGAGTCTTAAGAGATCTCTGAAGGCTGGACGTCTCAGCTCCCTCCTTGAGGTACCTCAAAGGTAGCTTTGACTCCTTATTGAAATTCTCAAGCTTTGGTAGTGATTGAGGAAAGGTGAGATGGTACCCCAGAGCAGAGACAGGCACCTAGGCCGCATGCCTGTCTCCCTGCTCTGATGAGCACGTCCTTCCACCCCAGGGCAGTAGCATGTTCGCACTGGGCCTGAAAGAGGTCCAAGAGCAGAGGAGCCCGCGCACTCACTTTCAGTTGACGAAAGGAAGAGCAAGTCCACGTGCACTGCTAAGTTTATGAGAGGATGTCTTAGAGAGTAGGTGGCAGAAGGTCTACCCGCTAATCCATCGCTATGCTCTGATTTAAGGCCTTTGCTGTGCCAGGGAGGGAAGGGGGTGGTACCCATCAGCAGGCTCGCTGGAGGACCGTGAGGACTCATGGGTCCCCAGAGAACACATCATGCAATGGGAACACATGTGCATGCAGCAGGTACATACCTAGAGAGACCCTCCCATTGAAGATCTCTACACACTCCTTCTATCCCAGTGTTAAAACTCTGTTCTCATTCCTCTCTGCTTCCTAGCCGGTAGTCATAGAATTCACTGGGTAGAAAGGTAGGTGCTTCCGCGCTTTGTCCCCCTTGGAAATCGACTATCCCCTGCACCACCTTCTTCGGCCTCCATGTGTGTGGACAGGAAAGGCTGGGAGGGGTGGCTTTGCAGACAGAGCCTGGCACAGGGCCTGGATGTCCCTACTGATCTGTGCATGGGGGCTTGGCTCAGATGGGGCTGCAGGAAACTGGACCAGTGGCCTTCACTGTGGTTAAAATGACCTGTGCGTCAGCCTGAGAGCCCTGTTTCCCCAGAGCCGCTGTCTCCCCACTCTGGGACTGATCCTATGGACAAGAGCCCAGGGCACTTAGAACTCAGGGAGCCTGCCCCTAGGGTCCTTCCAGAGCTTGGTGACATTCAGGCCCCACCTCTCTAAGGCTTCTGGGCCGATTTCATTCATGGATTCATCCTCTCCCTCACCTAAGGTGTGTTTATTGACTTGTATCGGGCCCTATTCTGGGCACTGAAGATGTAATAGTGAAGAAGGTGGAAAAGGTTGCTGCCCTTGTAGAATTTAACATCAATCTGTCCAGAGACGCAAGGCATAAGGGAGAGACTCCTGCCAGCACAGGATTCAGAGATCCAAAGGGAAATGGGCTTGGTCCCCTCCAGCGTTGACTCAGGGGAAGTGTGTCCAGGGAAAGTGAACTCCTCTTTCAAGCCTGGCTTAGACCATGTTTTGTCACAACAAGAGGGGAGCACCCTCACCGCGTGTGAATAGCTGGCTGGGGAGCTGCCAGCCCGGGATGCTGACAGAGGCTGTAATTACCAGTGTTTCCCCTGTGTAATTAAAGGTGTTGTTACTGACCTGGTTAAGGAATCTTTTCAAAGGCTTTTTTGCCTTGACAACATCCCTTACAATGCAGCACACCCTTTCTTCCGAATCAGAGCCACTCCATGAAACATCCAGCTTGTTTTCAGAGGGACTCAAGGCTGCAGTCTGGATCTGGTTTAAACAGAATTTATTTCAGCCTAAAAGTCAGAAGGGGTCCCTTTGAAGAAACTCCATTTCAGAACCTCCTGTTGCCCATAGGAGTACCAGAACATAATGTCTTTCTTCCATTCTTTTCTGACACACCCCATCTACATCACAGTTTGACAGATCAAAAGAGGCATGGCCGTCGGAGACCCTGTGCCTCAAGTGGATGAAAAGGCAATTGCTCAGGCTCAGGGCGTTCCATGCAGCCCCTGAGACTTGCCCTCCAGGAAGGGGCAGGGTGTGGCTCGTACCCCTGGCTGGCCAGGCGCCCAAGCCCCCTGATTTGAAGGGCCAGGCATGGCAGCTTTCTCTGCTGGGCAGCCCTGACATCTGAAGCCTTCCTGCTCTGAGCCTCCCTGGGAGGATGTGGGTGAGGGGACGAGAGCCCTGCCTATGATAGATCTTCTTCACCACCTGCGAAGGGAGGGAGCAGAGGAGGGGAGGCTGTCAGATGTCTGAGTCCTCCTGCTTCCATTTGTCTAAGAGCAGTGGTTGACCTTTAGACTCAGAAGGGTGTCAGTGGTGCAGGCTAAGCTTCTTGTTCACTGAGATGGCAGCAGAAAAGTTCAGGGTGGGTACTATGACGTGGCCGAGCCAGACCCATTATTAATAACAATAACAAATAACACGACTGAGCTCTGTGTTCCACAAACTCTTCTAAATACTTCACATGCATTAACTTCACCTTCACAACAAAGCCATGCTATGAAGTCAGGTTTGTTGGTTTCCCCCATTTTAAAGATGGAGAAAACTGAGACAGGAGGACTTAAGGATAAGAGGATAGAATCAAGGTTCAAACTGAGCCCGGGGGACTCCAGAGCCCACACTTTTGGCCACAATAATCTCATTCCTGACCTGAGTTTCTTCCCGGCCAGCCCTCTGGGTTTGTCATTTTCTCAGAAGTGTAGAGACTTTACCAGTTTGGAACAAAGCCAGCACCACCTCGCTCTCTAAGAGAATGCTTCACTCGGGGATTTTAATGTGAATTGTCACCTCACTGGCATTTCCATGGTCTCCATTAGATTCACTAGTGTGATGCTGCAGAGTTGGAAGTCCTTGTACCCTACACAAGATTTCTTGAATGTTCCATCTAAGACAATTTTTTGAAATTGCGTATGTTTGTGTGTGTGTGTGTGTGTGTGTGTGTGTGTGTGTGTGTGAGAAAGTGAAGCCAAGGGAAGTAAGAAGTTTTGGTCACTGAGTTAGCACTTTCTAGCAAAGCAAATGTTCCTAAGTAAGCCACAGGCATCGATTTGAGCCTTAAAGAAGGACGGCCCCCAGGTATAGGGACTGTTGAATGCAGCGGGGGGCCTTCCACTTTAAGGCTCACTCAGTGTCCAAACAAGGACTGGCCCTGGGCCCGGTCAGTCCTCCGATTCAACCTCTGTAGTTAGACTTGCTCTGGCTTCCCAGCCTCAGCTTCTGCAGTGAACAGGGGCCACACCAAAATCATCTTTCTCTGCAGACATTTTCCATGTTTCACGTTTTATCTTTGGCCAAGAGCCCCTGACCAGGTGGTCCGTGTCTGAACAGTGAGGATATTTGCAGAGTTGGTCTGAATCTGCTCGCAGCCAATGGCCCTTTGCTCTGAGAGGGGGACCTGGAAAGACACTGAAATTGTCCCTGTTGCTGGATCCCTGGGTGTGGTTTAAGGTCCTGAGGAGGCCATTGGGTTGAGTTTACCTTTTGGACCATCCTGTCCACATTTGAAAAACTAACCACAGGCTTGAGTCTTACTTCACTTTGAAGAAACAATCATTATGTGAAAACATACACCGTCTTTTAAATTGGAATTTACTTCTGTTAGTGATTTGATGTGACCACCAGAGAAACTGATTAAGATTCTTATGACTCTTTGAATCTTGAGTTTGTTTGCCAGTGTGTATGTTTATTTTCACTTGGTTTTCTTTATTTCTTTTTAATTTTTTGGCCACACCTTACCACATGTGGGATCTTAGTTCTCTGGTCTTGCGTTGGAAACACAGAGTCTTAACCACTGGACCACCAGGGAACTCCCCATCAGCTTTCTATTAATACATAAACACCTTCCATACCATTTTCTTTTCTTTTTTTTTTTTTAACCACTCTGCATTACATTCACATGGGTTCTCACCTCAAGCAAAATTAAGGCCCCGAAACGTGTAGTAACTTGTTCACCTTTTTCTCTCATGAGATAAGTTTTATTTGCATGATCTCTGGACAGAAAAGCTGTTTGAACAGGCCTTGGATGTTGCTGTTGATGGCTGTATTGATATTCGGTCATTAGTGCCCCCAAATGGGGAAATTCTGTCGCCTTTTCTCCTCCCACTTGGGTCTGAGAGTGCCTTCCAACTACTTGAGAAAGGAATGAAGGTGTATCTAAACTCAGTAGCCAAGCCCCAGATAAAAGATCAAAACGGGCTGTCGTTCAGACTTTGGACCCCTGAGAAAGCAGTCCCAGTGTATGATCTTTGCATTCCAGTGGTGTATTTCCATGTGCAATTGACTCTGAGAGCAACTCTGTGACTGAAAAGCTGGCATAATCAGATGACAGAGCAGGTGGAAGAATCCAGAAATAGGTCAAGGTCAGGCTCTCTCCTCTTGGCTGATACTGAGCCAGTAGCACCTGTGACTCCCAGATGAGGGGCGATGTCAGCTGGCGGTCATTTTTCAGGTAGTTGATGAGGTAGCTGCCTTCTTGGGAAGCTGGTTAAGAATCACAGAAGCCCAGGGAGCTCCTCACACTGACATGAGTTGACCACTGTGTTCTGACCCCACAGGCCCCCACTCGGAGCCTCCAACCTGCAATGCCAACTCCATCTCCTGCCCTTCAGCCTGCACTTGCAGTAATAACATCGTGGACTGTCGAGGGAAGGGCCTGACAGAGATTCCCGCCAACTTGCCAGAGGGCATCGTTGAAATGTAAGTGCCTGCCTGCCACCATCTGTCCCTGGTGAGTTCACCTCGTGGTCTCGGCCAGTCCCCACAGACTGGCGGCATGTTGGGCTGTTAGAGCTGACTATTGAAAATGCTCAACCATCTCTTTGCCCTCCTTCCATGTTTTCCCAGGTATTACAGCTCAGAGGTCAAGAGTGTAGACTCTCAAGCACAGTCAGCACATGACAACCCCTAGACAAAAATGTCCACCACCTATTTTTGTAAATAAAGTTTTATTGGAACACAGCCACACCCATTCATTTACATATTACCTGTGGCTATTCTTGTTGGGCATTATTGAGTAGCAATGACAAAGGAACTTAGGCCCCACGAAGCCTAATGTATCTTCCATCTGGCCCTTTACAGTAAAGGTTTACCAGCCCCTACCCTAGAGTCACTCTGTGATTATATCTAGTTCTACCATGCACTAGCTGTATAATTGTGGGCAAAATAATTGCCCTTTTTCATCTCTAGTTTTCTTATAGTAATGTGATAATTATAGTATTACTCAACAGGTCATGAAAAGTAAATGAAATACCACATGGAAAGTACTTAATACAGCCCTTGACACAGGGCAAGTCTTCCATAAAATGGTGGTGGTACAAAGTATGTGCTGCTGCTGCTAAGTCACTTCAGTCGTGTTCGACTCTGTGTGACCCCAGAGACAGCAGCCCACCAGGCTCCCCCGTCCCTGGGATTCTCCAGGCAAGAACACTGGAGTGGGTTGCCATTTCCTTCTCCAGTGCATGAAAGTGAAAAGTGAAAGTGAAGTTGCTCAGTCGTGTCCAACTCTTAGCGACCTCATGGACTGCAACCTGCCAGGCTCCTCCCTCCATGGGATTTTCCAGGCAAAGGTACCGGAGTGGGATATGAATAATGCACTAATTTTATAGCCACTTTTAGAGCAAGAGACTGAGCTTTTCATCATTCTGACTCAGATTATCGTCATCCAGATTAGGCCTTTAGGTAACAAGACAAGTTTGTGTGTGTCTGTGTGTGCACTAATGTCCAAAATTCCAAGAAAATTCATTTGTCCATGTAGCTCAATCTCGTCGACTCTTCTCTCATATGTTAAAAAGTGGCCAGTGTCTCACTCTGGATTAGAAGGTCAATGAACACTGACCTCAAGATCACTCCTTACATGACAATAACTGATAATACATTCTACCTTCACTTTTAGATGGCTTTATTAAACATTGGTTAGATGGAACCCCTCTCACTGAAAACATCATTAGAAAAAATCCCTCCAAATAAAAGATATTGTATACATTTTTCTCACCTCTCTGCTACACCTCACCTCTCCCTATTCCCCCTCCTTCCCGCTCCTTCTCCTCCTTTTCCCCTCTTCCACCACCTGTTTGTCCTCTTATGTATGCCCTTCTATTGCCAATGCATTCCAGTGGATGACCAAATTGACCCTTTCATTCATTCACGGATTCATTCAACAAACATCTTTTGTAAGCCCACTGTGGTCCAATGGTAATTTTGTGATTAGGGAGCAGCAATGAACAAACTAGACCAAATTTCTGCCCTTATGGTGCTTGCATTGCAGTGGAGAGAAGAGTGCAACGAACAGTAAACAAACCAAAGTAAGTTAGATAATACGGTAGAAGACGGGAGGTTCTGTGGAGAAAAGCAAAGAAGTAAGCGAGAAAAAGCAAGTGGATATCTGGAAAAGAGTGTTGCACATAGAGAGGACAGTGTGTGCAAAGGCCCTGAGGTAGGGCTGTGCCAGGTATACCAGAAGGCCAGTGTGGCTGGAGTGGAGTAAACACAAAGGAGAGTGTTAGTGGTTGAGGTCAGAGGGGTCATGAGGACCAGATCATGGGGGCATTTTAGGGTCTTTGGTTTCACCCACTGAGACGAGAAGAAACATCTAGCTTACAACACAGGGGCCTTAGTTTCTTCTTTCTTCATCTGCTTTGCTAACTTTTCTCTGATTCCCTTTGAAACATTCTGACCCAGCCCCTATGGACGCAATCTGTGCCTCCATACCCTTCCTGAGGGCAGGAACGCGTTGGCCAAGGGTGGTTTTGGCCTGACACCCACACCTCCTGTGCCTTCCCCCACCTTGACTCAGTTTCCTTTCAGCAAGAACAGTGAATTCCCTTTGTGCTTCACTGGGATGTGCCTTCACTCCTCATGGCCCATTGCCCCAGCCTTGGAGAACCCTTCCTTCCATGGACCTCACCACCTGTCCCTTCAGGCCCCTCCCAGCCTGTCTGCCTCCATTCCCCTGCCTTCTTCTATCCTTTCCTGCACCTGTGATCTTTCCACTTCCCTTGTCAGCCAGGTCTCCTCTGCCCGGTTCACCCTGTGCTCCTTGTCACAGGAGCCTGCCCCTCGTCTTCCATCCAGGCCAAAGTAGGACTCTGATCCTCCAAAGGTGGATGTCAAGACAGAATTCCTGCCAACGCATGCCTCAGTTCAGAATCGCATTGAACATTCCTGTCTCTGCACCGCTTCACTTCTTTCCTCTTCCATCTGCCGGGTTTTATCTTTTCTCTTTGGCAGCCACAGAGCTTCCCTTGGCCAGGTCTCAAACCATAGCATGATGGAAAAGGCCAGTCTAATAATCACGCTGCAACTATTGACCCCCACACCAGCCCTGGTTCAGGAACTCGGGCTTCCTCACCCTCCTTTCCTGCTCCATATGCCTACAGTTACAGCTCGGGCTTGACAGGCTCACAGATCAGGCATCTGAGGAAGAGAAATCACAGACATCCGCATTAGAGGGGAAGCCCATGGAGGCCAGACCATACCTAGGCCATTGGGCTCACACCCGAACATTGAATTTTAAAAGGAACATGGACAGGCTAGACTAGTTATTTCTGAAAGCCTGTCTGATTATTACTGAGTTTTTCCTTAAATGAGGTAAAGTAAAAATAACAAGAACAATGTGATATTTTTCCATTGAGCAAAAAGATTCCATTTAAAGAAGCATCTTTTATTTTAACCTTCTAGACTTCCTTATTCCATTACCATTATTGTCAAAAATATTCTTCATTTTATGAAATGATGGGCACTCAAGGAAGAATATGTGTGTGTAATAGAAATGTGTTTAATTATATGTGTGATTAGTATATAATTATAAATATATGTCTATATATTTATAAATAAACATATATATAAATATATATTTATAAATATATGTCTGTATATAAATAGTATGTATAACAGACACACAGAAATTGCCTTAATTGATTAAATAAGAGGTCTAAACCATCATAGTTCAGTTCGGTTCAGTCACTAAGTCATGTCCAACTCTTCATGACCCCATGGACTGCAGCACACCAGGTTTTCCTGTCCTTCACCATCTCCCAGAGCTTATTCAGACTCATGTCCATTGATGGTGATGCCATCCAACCATCTCATCCTCTATCATCTCCTTCTCCTGCCTTCAATCTTTCCCAGCATCAGAATCTTTTATAATGAGTCAGTTTTTCACATCACATGGCCAAAGTGTTGGGGCTTCAGCTTCAGCATCAGTCCTTCCAATGAATATTCAGAGTTGATATCATTTAGGATTGACTTGCTTGATCTTGCTGTCCAAGAGACTCTCAACAGTCTTCTCCAACACCATAGTTCAAAAGCATCAGTTCTTTGGCACTCACTTTTTTTATGGTCCAACTCTCAGATCCATACATGACTACTGGAAAAACCATCGCTTTGACTAGATGGACCTTTGTTGGCAAAGTATTGGCTTTACTTTTTAATATGCTGTCTAGGTTGGTCATAGCTTTTCTTCCAAGGAGCAAGTGTCTTTTAATTTCTTGGCTACAGTCACCATCTGCAGTGATTTTGGAGCCCAAGAAAATAAAGTCTATCAGTGTTTCCATTGTTTCTCCATCTATTTGCCATGAAGTGATGGAACTAGATGCCATGATCTTCATTTTTTGAATGTTGAGCTTTAAGCCAGCTTTTTCACTCTTCTCTTTTACTTTCATTAAGAGACACTTTAGTTCCTCTTTGCTTTCTGCCATTAGGATGGTGTCATCTGCATATCCGAGGTTACTGATATTTCTCTTGGAAATCTTGATTCCAGCTTGGGCTTCATCCAACCCAGCATTTCTCATGATGTACTCTGCATATAACTTAAATAAGCAGGGTGACAGTATACAGCCTTGACATACTCCTTTCCCAATTTGGAACCAGTCTGTTGTTCCATGACTAGTTCTAATTGTTGCTTCTTAACCTCCATACAGATTTCTCGAGGTTGTCTAGTTTTCTATCTCTTTAAGAATTTTCCACAGTTTGTTGTGATCCACACAGACAAAGGCTTTAGCATAGTTAATGAAGCAGAAATAGATTTTTTTCTGGAATTGTCTTCCTTTTTCTATGAGCCAAGGAATTTTGGCAATTTGATCTCTGGTTCCTCTGCCTTTTCTAAATCCACCTTGAACATCTGGAAGTTCTCAGTTCATGTACTGTTGAAGCCTAGGTTGGAGAATTTTGAGCATTACTTTGCTAGCATGAGAGATGAGTGCAATTGTGTGATAATTTGAACATTCTTTGGTATTGCCTTTCTTTGGGATTGGAATGAAAACTGACCTTTTCCAGTCCTGTGGCCACTGCTGAGTTTTCCAAATTTGCTGGCATATTGAGTGCAGCACTTTCACAGCATCATCTGTTAGGATTTCAAATAGCTCAACTGGAATTCCATCACCTCCACTAGCTTTGTTCGTAATGATGCTTCCTAAGGCCCACTTGACTTTGCACTGCAGGATATCTGGTTCTAGGTTAGTGATCATACCATTGTAGTTATCTGAGTCATTAAGATCTTTTTTGGATAGCTCTTCTATGTTCTTGCCACCTCTTCTTAATATATTCTGCTTCTGTTAGGTCCATCCCATTTCTGTCCTTTATAAGCGCCCATCTTTGCATGAAATGTTCCTTTGGTATCTCTAATTTTCTTGAAGAGATCTCTAGTCCTTCCAATTCTATTGTTTTCCTGTTTCTTTGCATTGATCACTTAAGAAGGTTTTCTTATCTCTCCTTGCTATTCTTTGGAACTTTGCAGTCAGATGGATATATTTTTCCTTTTCTCCTTTGCCTTTAGCTTCTCTTCTTAACTGTTTGTAAGGCCTCCTCAGACAACCATTTTGGTTTTTTTGCATTTTTTTTCTTGGGGATCGTTTTGATTACCACCTCCTATACAATGTTATGAACATCCATCCATCCATAATTCTTTTGGCACTCTATCAGATCTAATCCCTTGAATCTATCTTTATTTCCACTGTATAATCATAAGGGATTTGATTTAGATCATACCTGAATGGCCTAGTGGTTCTCCCCACTTTCTTCAATTTAATTCTGAATTTGGCAATAAGGAGTTCATGATCTGAGCCACAGTCAGCTCCCGATCTTGTTTTTGCTGACTGTGTAGAGCTTCTCCATCTTCGCCTGGTTGAAAAGGATATAATCGACCTGATTTCGGTATTGACCATCTGGTGATGTCCATGTGTAGAATTATCTCATGTGTGGTTGGAGGATCATGTTTGCTATGACTGGTGTGTTCTTTTGGCAAAACTCTGTTAGCCTTTGTCTTGTTTGATTTTGTACTCTAAGGGCAAACTTGTCTGGTACTCCATGTATCTCGTGACTTCCTACTTTGCATTCTAGTCCCCTATGATGAAAAATACATCTTATTTTGGTATTAGTTCTAGAAGGTCTTGTAGGTCATCATAGAATCGTTCAACTTCAGCTTCTTCAGCATTAGTGGTTGGGGCATAGGCTTGGATAACTGTGATATTGAATGGTTTGCCTTGGAAACGAACAGAGATCATTTTGACATTTTTGAGATTGCACCCAAGTACTGCATATTGGGTTGTTGACTGTGAGGGCTACTCCATTTCTTCTACGGGATTCTTGCCCACAGTAGTAGACGTAATGGTCATCTGGATCAAATTCACCTGTTCGTAGGCTAAACCAGCTAGCCCATGAAATCTAGAAACCTGGGAATGGCCAGCTTAGCTAGAGTACCTCTAAAAATAAGCAGCCACAAACGAGCATGGTCTTAAGACTGTAGACTGTGGATTCAGACAGACCCACATTTAGCTCTTCCCTGCCTTTTAACCATTGACAAGTAACATTTCTGCATCTTGGTTTACTCAACTGAAAATGTAGAGGCTAGTGGTATCTTCTTAATGGTTCATGTGAAAGGTAGATGAATATATGCTATCACATGCTTAGCATTGGGTCTGGCACACGAGATACACGGTGTTAGCAGTGACTGGTATCACTTTGCTATGACTGTGGCTACTACTCCCACCACGTTTATCTTAGGCATGGTAAGAGAGGTTGGGAACCACATCACAGGAGATGGAATTACCTGTGTTATATCCCTCCCTAAAACTCGTTCAGTTCTTTGAAGATTATGGTAGACAGAATAGGTTAAAAAACTAGGCTAGCCACTTGCATTATGAATTGAGGCTGGCAGTAGCTCATTTTCATGCAAATATATGCAGACATGGAAATAAGGCTGCCCTCGCTAACCCGGCACCCATGGCCCACCAGACAGATAGCCTGGGACTTCTCTTGCTATGCTTCACTCATTCTCCTCGTGATAAAATGAAGCTGAGACATCAAAGCAGTTGAGGCAAGGCTCTCTGATTGGATACTGAGAGAACTTTGCAGAGGAAACCTGTTTGTTCCTTGAGGCAACAAAGCCTATTGCTGGAGATCTATGTGTTGACCTGTCTTTATTTATTTATTTTTTTGGGGGGGAACTTTTTATTTTGTATTGGGATATAGCCAATTAACAATGTTGTGATAGTTTCAGGTGAACATCAAAGAGGTTCAGCCATACATATACATGTATCCATTCTCCCATTTAGGTTGCCACATAACATTGAACAGAGTTCCATGTGCTATGTAGCATGACCTGTCTTTAGAGCAGTTAAAATTCATATTCTTAATCAATGAGAGACCAGAAGATGGCAGAGGTCGAAAGATGGGAAAGAAGGAGTGGAGAGTGGACATCATAACATGCACCCCAAGATGCACAGGAAGTGTCTGATTTATCATCCAAAGGCATCTGAATGTGACTTCTCTTCTTACCATCAAGAATTTCACCTTAGAATTTCCCCGGTGGTTCAGTGGCTAAGACTCTGTGCTCCCAAAGTGGGCAGCCTGGGTTCCATCCCTGGTCAGGGAACTAGATCCCACATGCTGCAACTGAGACCTTGGCGTAGCCAAATAAATTAAAAAAAAAAAAAAATCCCATCTTACGTCCTTGGCCACTGGTATAACGCAGACATCTCCTTCTCCTTAGGGATAATTTGCACCACATCCCGTTCTCTGTTCCCTATCCGCCCAGTCTTGAGCTGGTCATGGTTCTCTTAAGCCTTGGGAAGGGTCTGCACTCCCCAACATTTGGGGGACAGAAGGGCTGTCTCTCATGCAGAGCAACCTGGCAGACTCTTTCAGGTTGTTTTTCAAAGCCAGAGCAGTTCATAGTGTGCGCTGGTCTCCCCACACAGCAAAGCCAATTCCTCTAAAAATAGCTTCCTTTCAGAGAACCCACAGCGAGACAGTTCACTGCAGATTTTCCTCGAAACTGAGCTCCCACCATCAGCACAGTTCTTGCTGCTCCCTGTCATTTCTCTGAACCTGCTCTAGCCTCCAGCAGGGATGATTCTGGGAAGAGCGAGAGGCCCACACGGTCTTCTGGTCTGTGGTCCTCATTCCACCCTCCCAGGTCCTCAAGGCTTGAGAGGGACTGTCTGTACCGAGAGCTCCTTCTTTATCTCTGTCCCGTCTCCTTCCATTTTTACTCTTTTGCCCCACTTAGTGTCATCCGTGTCTCATGCCCTCAGTTCTAACAAATAAATTTAGCTTCTCAAGAAAGGTTATTGTTGTTTCATTGCTAAGTCACGTCCAATTCTTTGCAACCCCATGGACTGTAGCCTGCCAGGCTCCTCTGTCCATGGGATTTTCCAGGCAAGAATGCTAGAGTGGTTGCCATTTTCTTCTCTGGGAGATCTTTCCAACCTAGGGATCAAACCCATGTCTCCTGCATTTGCAGGCAGATTGTTTTACCATCAAGCCCAGAGAAAGGTTGTGGATGGACTTAGATGCCAACACATAAATCAGAGCATCTAGGGAGAAAGGTAGCCCCATTTTCCACCTGGCGTCACCTCAGCTCTATTGTCTAGCCACAGTGGAGAGATAAACAGTGGTTTATCTGCTTAACAAAGAGAGTGTGTGCCTACGACACTGGTCACCAGAGAGTTTTTTAGAGAAATTAAAAAAAAAAAAAAAAAAAAAGCAGCCAGCAGAACAAAAGGGTTGGAGGACTCTGGGTATCACCAACATCTGGGATTCTTAAAACATTCTGAAGACACTGGGTTTCTGGGGGACTGTCATGTGGAAGGAGGGGGATGGGGTGGCTGGGGACAGGCGGAGAAAAGGAGAAGCCCATCAGGCAGCAGAATAATTAAGAACAGAGCCTTGAGATAAATAGCCCCGGGGTGTTTATTTTATTTAGCTACTTATTTATTTATATTTGGATGTGCTGGGTCTTCGTTGCTTTTCAAAGACTTTCTCTAGTTGCAGCAAGCAGGTGCTGACTCTCTAGTTGTGGTGTGCAGGCTTTTCACTGTGGTGGCTTCTCTTGTTGCAGAGCATGGGCTTTAAGGAACGTGGGCTTCAGTAGTTGCAGCACATGGGCTTAGTAGTTATGGCTAGAGGGCTCTAGAGTGGGGATCAATATTTTCAGCTCACAGGCTTAGTTGCTTCTTTGCATGTGGAATCTTCCCAGACCGGGGATTGAACCCAGATCCCCTGCATTGGCAGGCAGCTTCTCAACCACTGGACCATGAGGGAAGTCCAGTCCTGGGGTTTGAATCTTGCTTCTGGCTCTTTGGGTACCTGTCTTAACAGCTTAGGGCTTCTCAGGTGGCTCAGTGGTAAAGAATCCACCTGCCAAAGCAAGAAGATGCAGGAGATGCAGGTTTAATTCCTGGGTTGGGAAGATCCCTGGGGGAGAAAATAGTAACCAGTATTCTTGCCTGGGAAATCCCATGGACAGAGGAGCCTGAAGGGCTACGGTCCGTGGAGTCACAGAAAGTCAGACACAACTGTGCGACTTAGCACACATGCTCATGTTTCACTCAGTTCCCATCTTTGCAAAGTGGGGCTCATCATCCCTACTAGAGATTCCCCATGAGGGTTAAATAGCATACTTGTGTGGAAAATTAGCACAATATTTGAAAACTACTAAATGGAATCTGAAAGGAAAAAGCTAATTGTCGTGTCACATGTGTGACGTGATAGAACGCTTTAGTTTCAAGTTCTCATTTTTTTCAGAGTTGATGACAAAGGTTTCTCTGTTAGCGGCGTCTGAGAATATGCATATTATAATAAGAGCAAACCTGACCCTGTGTAGGCACCTCTGTTTTCTGAAGGCAATGCCACGAACTCTGCAGAGTTGGTTAGGAATGACTCATGCCACATATGCCCACATGCTTAATCTTTATTGTTATTTTTTAATATCTATCTATTTGTTTATTTGGCTTCACTGGACCTTAGTTGTGACATGCAAGGTCTTTCATTATGGTGCATGGGCTCACTGGTTGGGGCCTGCAGGCTTGGTTGCTCTGTGGCATGTCGGATCTTAGTTCCCCAACCGGGGGTAAAACCCGCATCCCCCGGCATTCCAAGGCAGATTCTTAACCACTGGACCACCAGGGAAGTTCCATGGTGTTTCTGTTTTAGTAATACTACGGTGGCTCAGAAGTTAAAGCATCTGCCTGGAATGTGGGAGACCTGGGTTCAATCCCTGGGTTGGGAAGATCCCCTGGAGAAGGAAATGGCAACCCACTCCAGTACTCTTGCCTGGAGAATCCCATGGACAGAGAAGCCTGATAGGCTACTAGTCCATGGGGTCACAAAGAGTCAGACATGACTGAGCGACTTCACTTTCACTTGCTTTGTAGTACTGTTGCAGGAATAAACTGAGCCAGTGTGCAGAGGACAGTGTATGGTGTATAGCAGGCCCTCAGTAAATGGTAGATGTCCATCATCATTGCAGCCAATGTTCTAACCCAGTTCCAAAACCTCTTTATCAGGTGACTTGCTGCCATGGCCCTGCTCTGGCTGTGTCCCTGCCAATCCCTCTGGCATCACGGTGACTTCTATGTTGCTAGAAATATATTGTGCTCAGCTGAGTGTTTGCAAATGACAGATCATTAAGGAAGCACCGAGGAACTGGGGCAAATCAATGCAGCGCACAAATGGCTGAAATCCCCATCAGATGTTCCCATTGTTTCTGGTGCCGGAAGATGCTCAGATGTTTGATTTGTATGTTTGTTTTTATGCTAGTTCTATTAAATCAGTTTGCAGCCTGAAGAATGTTTGCCAAAGAAAGACACACGTGCCAGTTAAGAGAGACTGAAGACAGCCGCTGGCTTCAGATGCATCCCCAATGTGACAGTTTTTGCTGATGTTCATGCTTCTTTTTGTCCTTCACACTGAATTTTTGTCATGGGAGCATGGATCTTTGCATGCTTGCTCCAAGCTGTGTAAAACCCTCCAGAGGGCACCTACCGTGTAGAGTCTGTGGCCATGGGGCACACACCCCCCAGAATTCCACCCTTGACCGAGGGGCCACTTTCCTGAGGATGAACAGGCAGTACTAAAGGAATGGCGATGCCTCGGCTGCAAATGGTATTCAGCGAAGCTTGGTGACTGAGAGTGCAGGCTTTCCAACTGGGTGAATGTGAGTCTGAGTCCCAGCTACAGCTTTTCCTGGCTTTGTGAACTTGAACTAGTGACTTAAACTCTCTGAGCCTCAATGTTCTCATGTTTAAAGTGGTAACAGTGATAAGGAATAGGACCTGCCTCCAGGAGGTGTAAATATTTAGACAAACCTATGCAAAGCTCTTAGCCCGATGCCCAACTTAACAAGTACAGGCTGATATATATTAGCTCTTATTGTTGTTATCATCCTCACCCTGGCTTTAACTTCACATTTGAAGTACACTGACCAACTCTGGAGTCCCCTGAGGCAAGGCTAACCCACATCATGTCCTGGCCTTGGCACTCTATAAGGGGTTGGCTGTCCAGCTGGTACCCACAGCAGCATAATAGGCAGAGAGACTGCAAAGACCCTCCCCAGAGTGTGCAAGGGTTGAGTACAGGATACACAGCAACGCCCCAGCCAGGGTTAACTTAACTAAGATCGGAATTCTTTGTTCTTTGTTCAAAGTCACACCTTTGCACTTTGCATACATTTTATAAATACACACACACACACACACACACACACATATATATATATATATATATATATACACTTCTCCCAACCCAAGGATCCAACCCAGGTCTCCTGCATTACAGGCGGATTCTTTACCATTTGAGCCACCAGGGAAATCCCAAATACACACACACACACACACACACACACACACACATCTATATTTCACCTTCCCTCAACTTCTACAGCCTTTTTTACAAAATACCTACTTCAGAGGGTACATGATGTCTCCAGATGAGAACTGGAATCCTCATCCCTTAAACTTTTCTGGGACTTCAGGAAAGCTACCTTAGTCCCTGGGCCTCCATTTCTCCATGTTTTCAGAGAAGGCAGAGCATCCACTGGGTAGAAAAAGAAAGATGCCATCTCTGCCACTTAAAGCTCTGTCACTTTGGATAGGCTATTGGGTCCCTGTAGGTTTTATTTTCGGAAAAGGCAATGGCATCCCACTCCAGTACTCTTGCCTGGAAAATCCCATGGATGGAGGAGCCTGGTAGGCTGCAGTCCATGGGGTCGCTAAGTCGTTCTCGACCGAGCGACTTCACCTTCACTTTTCACTTTCATGCATTGGAGAAGGAAATGGCAACCCACTCCAGTGTTCTTGCCTGGAGAATCCCAGGGACAAAGGAGCCTAGTGGGCTGCCATCTATGGAGTCACACAGAGTTGGACACAACTGAAGCAACTTAGCAGCAGCAGCGGCAGGTTTTATTTTCCTCATCCACAAAATAGGACCAACACAGCTTGCCTCCACAGTGTAAGGAATCAAAGAGAGAAACAGACATAAATCAACTTGATTCCATAAAGGACAGCTCTTCTTGTTAGCAGTAAAATCTGGTTCTGTGATGGGCCATCTTGGTCTCGTCTCTGTCACCACATTATTAAACTCCTGGGGACAGATATCACTATCACCTGCTACTCCCTGACTTACCCCTCCCTTAGCTCTGGCACCCCTCACTAAGGTGGACATTATTTCTTACGCTCTGTGCGGGCAGCTGGCTGACCTGACTTGCGTGTGCTCCTGGCCTGAGCCAGGAGCGGTGGGTCCTCTTGCAGGAGTGGAAGGGGTTGCCATTGGTACAGCGAGTGGTTCTCTCCAGAGGCATCCTCCAGCCCCCAGCCCCCTGCTATGGTGGCAGGTGAATCCCAGGATTCCTGGAGAGCATTTGCCACCCAACTGCCCACCCAGCAGGTCCACAGAGCTGCTGCAGTGGCTGAGAAATTCCTAAACTCTGCTCAGCTGGAAAATTAGAATGTCCTTGGACCCTGTCAGTCAAGGCGGCCTGCTCGGATCTGCTGCCTCTGTGGGTGGCTGTACCCCATAGCTTGCAGCCTCTGCAACCGCGTGGCATGCGTTTTGGCTCACCATGAGCCAACCAGGCCCCTGTCCAGCCATCCTGTGCCCACGAGCCCAGCAGATCACACCCCCTCCCGCTCCAGCCCCACAAAGGCTCTCTTAATAGACTGTGGCAGTCTCATTTGTAGACTCGATTCATCTGGCAGCCAGGAATGATCTGTCCTGATGCTCCTCTCTCCTCTCACCCACCCTTCCTCATTCTCCACCCCCACACCTCACCCCCTTCCTTCCGCCTGGAGAGTGATTTGTCTGTGTTATGGGTAGGCCTGACAAACCATTCCACATTAGCAGCTAAGATGTTGTTTGAAATGGGAAAATTGCTGGCAAACTGCTCCATTAGTGGTTCCAGTAACAAATACTCTCTTTCCCCCAATGAAGACGAGATTGCAGGGGCACAAATTAATATGACTGTCTCCCCTTTTCTGCAGTGGGGATTACTCTTCAAGATGAATGGGTTTATCCCAGCCAGAAATGTGCCTCCTCTAGATGTAGCCTCCAAGGGAGCCAGCTCCTCCTGTCTCTTCCTTCTGCTTCCCCCAGCCCTCCCCTCCACACACACACATCTTTTTGTGTGTCTTCCCAGCGAAGGGTATGGGGCTCATCCATGCCAAATGAGGAGGTGATGAAAAGATCCACACCTTGGAGAGACGGGAGATGGATGAGGAGGAGATGCCGAGTCCTCAGCCTGGGCCGGGCCCTCATTCATCACCTCTAATAGAGGGCCCTGCCTCCACTCATGCCCGTTTCCCACCACACCTGTTCTTGGTGACGGGAAGTCATTTGAGAGATGAAAGAATAAAGAACGGAGAAGCATGCTCACTCCCCACGCTCCTTCTCTTCCAAGGAAGCTGCGGGCCCTGAGCCTGCAGCTTCTCTTGTTCTTTCTAGAGTAATAGAGGAGGAAGCATTTCAGCAAATCTGTAAGACAGTAAAGCCACAAACTGCTGCAGCAGCCCTAGGGGAGGGGTCCATTCTGGGCCCCTGGGGCCCTCCAGATGTCAAGGAGCCAGTTTGATGAATGTCAGGCTGGAAGCTTAAAGATTTGTAGACTCCATCATATTAGAACAGCCAGTTAAAAACCATAAACAAATACTGAATCATTAGGTTGTACACCTGAAGTTAATATTAAGTTCTGTGTCAATTATACCTCCATTAAGAAAAGAAAAGCCCAGAAATGAAGCCAGCTTTGGTCATGTCTGCCTGTGCAGCACCCCAGCAGCAGGGTACTTGAGGCTTTAACTGAATGATGACTTGCTTCCAGGATAGACAGGCAATGCTATCTGTCCATCTCTCTTTGCTCATCCTTCTCTTTATCGCTTTGGCTTTTTCAGCCCTCTGGTTGCTTCCTACAACATTTCCTGAAGATGACAACTGCTCCCCAAAGAAAACTTGTCATCAGCAAGAACCAAATATTCTCAAGGAGAAGTCATCTTTTCTAGCTTTCTCTCAGGGGAGTTAGACACTGGGCTGGGCACCCCCAGACATCAGAACATGAATCTCTGGCTTTTGGACAGTGTTTACCAAGTCTCTCTTGTCCAAGAATGTGCGCTGTTGATGGGAGAAACCATCCTGTCAAGGCCCCCGGCAACCACTTGTTGATTAATAAATGGTTAATTGACTCTTCTCTGGTCTGTTTCTCAGACGCCTGGAACAGAACTCCATCAAATCCATTCCTGCTGGAGCCTTCACCCAGTACAAGAAACTGAAGCGCATGTGAGTCTCCCCAGCGAGAAAGGAGGCCAGATCTTTTCAGGTTGGGGGGTCATAGGTATACTGGGCAATCTCCCCAGATAAGGAGCTGCATGACCATGCTCGGGAAATCTCAGTGTTAGACCTGGAATGTCTCCCAAGACTGGGAGGTATGGCCTGAGTGTTGCCTTCAGATGGGGAGGTGTGTGGGTTCAGGAATCTCAGAGCTTAGGCATCTCCAGCAAAAATGTGGTAAAATTATCTGGGTAGGAGATGGGACTGATTTGGCCTAAACAAGGCCCCATCTCTCTGCTTCACTGCCCTCTGGCTTTGGGGGTGTGGACCTCAAGTAGGTGCTTCAGTAGAGATGCGACAGTGAGTCCGTATTACCCCACCGCATTACCAGCACCCATACCACCATGTACACATCCAGCTGATAGATGCTTAGCAGGTGTCCACTGGGTGTAGAGAGCTGTGCTGGCATCTATGCATAGAAGACAAACTAAAATGAAGTCTGATCTGATGGTGCTTACATATTCGAGTGAGAGGACAAATATCAGAAATTGATCAGTACTAGAAAGTATTGGGTTGGCCAAAAAGTTCGTTTGGGAGTTTCTGTACCATCTTATGGAATAAAATAAAAGAAGGGAAGAGAGTCATGGAGAGGCCATCTCCAGGAGGGTGGCCCATGAAACCCTCTGTGTGTGGATGACCTGAATGAAGGAAGGAAGGGAGGGAGTCTAGATGAGCTCCCAGGATGGTTTGCAGAATAGTGAAGCATAATGGAGTGAATGAAAAGGAAAGTGGCAGAGACTGTGCAGGAAAGGTAGGTAAGGGCCAGATCCTATGGACCCTTGGTCGGGACTTTCTAATCTTTCTAAGTGAGATAAGAAGATTAGATCATCACCCTCAGCCATGATGATCCCCATCATTGCCATTACCACCATATCCATATTTCGCCATCACTGCATCCTATCAGTACCCGGTGACACCAAGATGACTCACAGCATCTGAGCCTCATTGCCCTCATCCCCGCCAGCCATGGTGGCAACATCAGCATCGCCCCTCCCCTTCACGTGACTGCCGTGAGCACTTCTCTGTGAGTCAGTCAGAGTGGGGTACTCTGAAGGGAGGCTAGTAGGACTCAGATACACCCCCAACCATTGCCATCATAGACATGAAGAACCTGTCAGGGAGGCTCTCATCCCTTTTCCAACCTAAAAAATCATTTATGATAGCCCAGTAATCACGATGCCATCTTCATTGCGTTTGCTTCCTTTCTCTGCCCCGACAAAGGAAGAGGAGAGAGGCATGGCCTTGGTTCTGTTCCCTTCCACTGCAGGCTGACTTGTCAGCCTCCCTCCAGTAGGAGGGCCTACATTAAAGAGGTTAAGTGTCTGCTGGCTCCTTTTATGTTAAAAATAAACACCCCTGAGAAACAGTGGCGTTGGTAGGCTTTACTCTCAGATATCAGGAAACCAACTTCCCATCTCCCTGGAAATCGAAACCAAACAAAATTTTCTCCTGGTACAGTTCCAGAAGTAGAAACCAGCACAGTGTGCCGGCTTTGAGCACATTTTCCTTCCCCTCACTGGGCAACGTTCCTGTTGGAGGGGCTGTATATATATATAGGCCTTAATATTTAAAACCTTGGGCCATTCATCTCCCGGTCTCCCTGCTTTCACAGCTCATTTTCCATCCCCACCCCCATTCATTTTTAAAGCCTAGCTTGATTATGCAGCCAGATAGTAATTTCGGTGAAAAATGACAAATTCAGTCACTGCCCCAACCTCTATCTGTTGCATGATTTAAGTGACTACTCTCATTTTTTGTGAAGTCCAGGTAATTTAGAACATGGCTATGTTTTACTGTCCTTTCTCCATCCGCTTAGAATTGCCACGATCTGTGCATTCAAAATTCATAAGACCTTCTCAGTTATGACCTGGGGAGTGAATTTCATTTTTGATCATTTTGATGCTATTGATATTTACTATGATGCTCTTTTTTTCTTCCCCAAGAGGATGGTGGTAGGAAAGAGTGAGCACTTAAAATTTTTTCTGACTAACAGAACGTCAGAAATCTAGACTGAAGTGCAAGGGCTCGGGAGACAAAGGGCCCCTGGTGAAAACAGATTTTAAAACACAAAGGGTGAATTCCTCCCAGGTGTAAGTGACCAATTTATCTGTACTATCTCACAGAATGATGTTTTCCTTCAACAATGAATGAACCACATCCTCTTTTTATCTCCATTCCAATGACAAAAAAAAAAAGTTTTCCAGATTGAATGGCTTTGTCCCTGAATAGAATGTATTTCAAGTGGTCAGCTTAGTGTAAAAAAAGTATTTCCAGGTAAAATCTAATATAAAGGTTGTACTGTGGTTCACTCACTCAGTCGTGTCTAACTCTTTGCGACCCCATGAACTGCAGCATGCCAGGCTTCCCCGTCCTTCACTATCTCCCAGAGTTTGCTCACACTCACATCTGTTGAGTCGGTGATGCTGTCAACCATCTCATCCTCTGTTGCCCCCTTCTCCTCCTGCCCTCGTCAGGAGGAAAAAACCCCAGCATCAGGGGTTTTTCCAATGAGTCAGCTCTCGCATCAGGTGGCCAAAGTATTGGAAGTTAACTTCAGCATCAGTCCTTCCAATGAATATTCAGGGTTGATTTCCTTTAGGATGGACTGGTTGAATCTCCTTGCAGTCCCCAAGACACTCAAGAGTCTTCTCCAGCACCACAGTTTGAAAGCATCAGTTCTCTGGTGCTCTGCCTTTTCTATGGTCCAACCCTCAATTCATACATGACTACTGGGAAAAACCATAGTTTTGACTACACAGACCTTTGTTGGCAAAATGATGTCTCTGTCTTTTAATATGCTATCTGGGTTTGTCATAGCATTTCTTCCAAGGAGCAAGCGTCTTTTAATTTCATGGCTGCATTTGCCATCCACAGTAATTTTGGAGCCCAAGAAAAGAAAGAGAAGGAGGGAGAGTAGGAGGCCTTAGGGAGGATGCCCCAGTCTTACAGGGCTGGTTAAGCGGGAGCACTGGCACTTGAAGGCCACACCTTCAAGATGTTGAGTTCTTTGCCTCCCATGCTCTTAGGCAGAGCAATATTCCACAAGTTCCACCAGCTTCTAGTGTTTTAAGCTCATATTCCCCACTTGACCCTCATCAGTATTGGAAGTTATCACCTCTGTTCTGAACAGCCTGCAAAGGCCACTTCTTCTCCATCATCCAGGGGACTGGGGTAGGTTTGAGACTAACCATTATTCTCAAATACTAACCATTATTCTGAAATAACTAACCATTATTCTGAAATAACTCAGGGACCACCTGCCTTGGAATCACCTGGAGATTTGCTATGGATGCAGGTTTCTAACCCCAATTCCCCAGCTGGCCAAATCAATGGGTGTGTTTAATTTTTTTTTTTAATCTTTTAGCCTCACTTCATGGCATGTGGGATCTTAGTGCCCCAGCCAGGGATCAAGCCTGTTCTCCCTGCATTGGAAGCATGGAATCTTAGCCACTGGACCATCAGGGGAGCCTCTGTGGGTGCATTTTAATAAACTTCTAATGGGGTTTGAGAACCACTAGTCAAGGATGACCCAGACACCAGGAATCAGCTCTGGGACCACCTGATGAGGACTGGGAGGGGTCAGGAGATGGGTGGGCACTCAACCTTCCTAGGCTGCCTTCCTGTCCAGGGCCACTCCTTCTGCACCCAACTCGATGAAGTAGAAAGGAGACTGGAGATACCAGTTCTGTGCCCAAATCACTGTCTGATCAGTTGTCACTCCTGGTCCTTTACCCTCCATAGCTGCTGTTTCCTTCCTGCAGAATTAAGGACCACCACAGTCAGCTCCCAGCTAAACCATCGCTTCTCCAGTGTCTGCATGCATGCGTGCCTGGCACTCAGTCATGTCCGACTCTTTGCGACCCTTCAGACTGTAGCCCACCAGGCTCCTCTGTCCATGGAATTTTCCAGGCAAGAATACTGGAATGGGTTGCCATGCCCTCCTCCAGGGAAGCTTCTGACCCAGGGATCGAACCAAAATTGCTTGTGTCTCCTGCATTAGCCAGCAAGTTCTTTACCAGCTGATTCACTGGGGGTGGGGCAGGGGGCAATCCCAGGTCTACTCCCCAGCATCTTCAAATCATGAGACATCTCACTTTGTCCTTAGAGAAAAAATGCTTCTGGAAGTTTAGTTGTGAACTGAAAACTAATTTGCACTGACAAGGCTAAAGCAGAAGGCTTCCCTACTGGTCGCAGAATTTTCTCTCACATGGTAAAGGGCTCAGAACCTTGAAGGGACATCCCACTAGGGATGTCACACACACACACACACACACAAAATCACCAAACAAAACAGGCTTTCCCACTGAAATGATCTAAGTACAGACTGCACACTTGCCTTGCTAGGCAGCCATGCTGAGGCCCAGCAAGATTAGGGTAATCTGGGGCATTTGCTTGTTAAGACCCTTATACAGAAAAAGAGCTCTGAAGAAAAGCCTGGTGTAAGCTGATGAGTTTGCGAGCACAATCTGTGGATTTGTTAGAGGCGCTCTTGCCTGCTCAAGGGATAAGCCCACCAGCTGTGCCTAAGAAAGCTTAACCTGAGAAGTAGCTTTCAACTCACAAGCCATGGAAACAGGAGGGAAGGAGCAGAGACCTAAGCACCAGTTGTCGGGCAGCCCTTCTGAAGGCTAGTTTCCCAGGTGGTGCTAGAGGTAAAGAACCCACATGCCAAGTGCAGGAGACATAAGAGACAGGGGTTCAATCCCTGGGTCAGGAAGATCCCCTGGAGGAGGTAATAGGCAAACCGCTCCAGTATTCTTTGCCTGGAGAGTCCTATGGACAGAGGAGCTAGCAGGCTACAGTCCAGAGGGTTGCAAAGAGTCGCACTTGACTGAAGTGCCTTAGCACATACATGCAGAGGGAGTAGAGAAACAGGCTCAAGGAATGCACTTAAGAGGCCAGGGGAGCTGGGCGTCTGACCTCACTGGAAGCAGTTGCTTAGATGTGCTTTCTTCTCAATATTCCCCTGTCTCCTCCTTGTTGACCTTCCAAGGCCCCCAACTTCCCCTCTTCTTCACAAAAGCAAAGACCTGTTGGTTAATTTTGTTAAAGAAGAGGCAACAGAGTTCATTGTAGCTAGAAACTGGAGCATCTCCACATCCAGGGACAAGAGCCCAGAGGCTGTCTCTGAGCTAAGGACTTCTAAGAGACATCTCTGCACTCAGGGAAATGTCGATAGTGAGAACTGGATGTGGGTGTTCCAAAGCCACTGGGGTGCTGCAGAGTGAGCTGCCTCCCAATCGGGGAGATTCCCATGCCCCAAGGCTGGGTTAGCTGCCTTCTAACACACAGCATCCTTCTCGCTCACGTTGTTTCTGGTCTTCACCACCCTGGGCTTGCTTCCGTCCAAGAAGCATTGCCAGTGGCAATCCCATGTCTTTAAGTCACCATGAGACTCTCACGATGTCATTACACCACACGGCCTGAAGATGTGCTGAACCAGAGACTGCAGTCATGGCTCAGAGCCTCCATTCAGCCCAGGGAGAAGTCACTGGGGAGGCAAAATGACTCGGGACTTTGGGGGAGAAAAATAAGCATTTGCCAAGACATTACACAAGAAGGCGAGGCTTACAGGAACCCTGGGCTACGTTGGGCCAAGCTGGCTTTTGCTTCATTTATGCTATAATTGCCTGGTTCTGCAACCTACGATAAGGCCCTCATCTAACTGGGTGCCATTTCCCACCTGCAAAGCGAAGGCTGCGTGTGCATGGCCGTATGTCAAAGTCAAGGTACCACGAGTAAGCGTGCTTTGAAATCCAAGAAGAGTGATACACATATATAGTGCATTTTATCATGAGGCATTTGAATTGAGTGATCTTTAAGCCCCTGCTCTCGCACTATAAATAAATACATTGGCTGATGAATTCATCCTCACCATTTTGTATACCTGCAGTGCTTGGTCCACCCCTCAGATATGGCCATATCATACCTTTGAGCTGTGTTCTCAGACTTTCCTGTTAATTTTTCAGAGACATCAGCAAGAATCAGATCTCGGACATTGCTCCAGATGCCTTCCAGGGTCTGAAGTCGCTCACATCACTGTAAGTTGGGAGCAGAGGCATGTCGGGTAGGGGTGGGAGACGGATGCATCCATATTTTCCAGGAGGTGTTTATCAAGGTTTTATGTTCCCTTACATACTTGTGACAACCTGGTAAAAGAAACAAATATTTCTTCAGGGGAAATTGATCTTGGGGAATATTTCTACAACCCAAATGCATTATTTTTATTGATTAAGTGCCCAGCAGCCTTCCCAGTTATTGGCTTCTAATTCGAATGCATCTTCTCCTCCAACCGCATCCCCCCACCTCGGCAGCCCTGTCCAGGGAGATGGAGAGAGAGGATTGTAATGTATGATTAGTACCACGTGCCCAGTTTTGCCATGCATGTGGCCTTGTCCAGGGAGGATCTCATTTTCTTCCTCTGATTTTAAGGCTTTTTCTCCAAACCAAACTCATGGCTATTGCTCTGAGAATGTATCAACCCCATCCTGTAGGCCTTTCTTTGATTTTGAAACCCAAAAGCAGGCTATTGGATGGAACCAAAGCTGTGCCTACCAGGGGCTCGGAGACCCTCTGGGGCAGGAAGGCATAGAGCTTTGTTCTGACCCCACTGGTGACTTGCCCTGTGGCACAAGGACCATAGTGCATCTTGTGTGCATGTTCCAACACAGGCAAAATGGCACAGTGACACCTCTCCTGCCTGAAATGCGTTCATGACTGCAGTTACAACAATCCCTGGCAGTATTGAGCACTTACTGTGTACCTGGTACTCTTCTAGGAGGCTTGCAAACTTCATCCTCATAAGGACCTAAAATATGAAACCTGTCCTCATCTGTCTTTGATGGTTCACCTAAAAATTGGGTCATCTAAACTCCACACAAACAGAGGGTTTTGTCTCTTTCGATCCTGGGTGAATCTCTGGTACTTCAAACAGTACCTGGCACGTAGTGATTGTGCAAAAAAAAAAAAAACAGACATGTTGAATAAACAAATGTAACTTTGGATATCCAGAGTGCACAGTAACAAGTGAGAAAGGCAGGATTTAGACCCAAGCAGTCTGACTCCAGAACCATGCTCTTGATCCCCATCTATACCACATCCTGAGATAACGTGAAAAGTATAAGATACAGCTAAGGTGTCATCAGCTGATATTTGTATTATCTGGTGACCTGCCCTACCTGGCAAGGGTAAGCTGCTCAGAGGTGAGCTGTCCATGCTTTGTCTCTCTGTGCAACCTATTTGTTTAATTGATGAGTGGGCAGGTAACAAGATACACATTTTCCCCCACCTGGCCCTATCCCGCTGGGAAGGGGCTGGAGACAGGGAGGTCTCTTGATTCAGCTGTTGCCTGCTGCTGGCGGAGTAAATTAGTTTCATTTATCAGGTAGAACATCTGGTTGGGATATCAAAGACAGGATTGTGTGTAAGATTAGTGTCTGCTTATTGTGCTGAAGATCACGGAGGAGGAGGAAGAGGGGCCATCTGCCACTGGGGTCTTCTCCCTGCACCCTCCTCCCTGTCCTCGTCTGTCTGCTCTCCCTTTGCTGGGGTCCGGGAGCCCGCTGAGGACAGTGACACGCTTCCTGTGCTACAGGAAAAGAATCTGGTTGCCAAATGGGAAATTGGCATGCTGCTAGCTAATTCTGAACTCTGTCAGGGCATTGTTTAAATGAAGTACTTCTCATCCCCGATATATGTATTCATCCATTCAACAGATGCCTACTAGGTACTGAGCAGCCTTCCAGGCACTGAGAATGTGTCCGTGAACTGGACAATCTTGGCCTCAAGAAGCTTGAACAACAACACACCCTGCCCAGAGTGAGGAATGGCCAAAGTAAAGGGCAAGAAAGCCTTACCCCATACCTGTTCATTATTCTCTCAAACAGGCGTTTACCGTGTTCGATCCTGTTCAGTTTTCAGCTCTAGGGAGCCAGCCATGAACAGTCCACATGATGTCATCACACACATGGGATCTATTAATCTATTAAAGGGGGCTGTAAGGAGAAACAGAAAATGTTTAAAATAAATGTATAATAATATAACATGACATAATGAAAAGGGATGAGGTAATAAAAAATAGGTGATAGAAAATGACTAATTTAATGTATGTAAATTGTTACTTAATTAAAAAAAATCAAGTGCAGAAAGAAAGAAAATGTTGACTGAGATATTCAAGAGAACCTTCCAAGGATGAGGTGTTTAAGCCCAGATCTGAAAGGTAGGAAGGGAAGTCCAGGAAAAGAGCTGAGGATACAGGCTCAGCTGCCCAGATGCCCCCACATAGACTGCAGCCCACATCAGCCATCAGAGAGTGGCTTCGACCCACTGAGGCTTAGGCACACCCCACGTGGACCTGTGATTCAAGGACCCCCTTTCCCCACCCTGCCCGTCGTCCCACCAGCCCCTGCTGCACTGAAGGGTCTGCCATCCGCCAAGGCGAGCAGACAGTGATGCTACTGCGTTTGGCACAGTGAGCAATGAGACAGTCATATGAATTACAAATGGCAGCCTGAGCCATCATGCTGGCTTTTATTTAGTCGTTAATTTGTTGAAACATTAATGAAACATACCCACAGCCTGAGCGGGACACTTACTCTCTCCTGGTGGTGTCTGGAAAATGGGGGGTGGGTTTATCACTCCCATTTACCATTTCCTCATCCTAATATTTTGCCTCCTCAAAGACACGTCACAGCCTGGATTTGCAATCTGAGCAGGAATCAAATCTTGTGTTAATTCAGTGTGCTCCAGGCCTCAAGAGGAAAGCATTTTTTTTTTTAAAGATCTTTCTTAGCTAAGTTCCCTCCATCTCAGAGGAGGCTGGACTCAAGAGATCATCAAAGTCTGTGCCATGGATGAGAGCAGAGAGAAGCCAGCAGTGTCTACGGAAGAGCCAGACTCAGGAGACTTCTTCCCCACGCTTCAGAAGTCACCAGAGACCAGCCCTTGAATAGGAGACCCAGTGTGAGGGACTCCGTAGGCTGGAAGACAGAGGGTAAAAAGAATTCCTTGGTTCCTGCAGCTCAGAGAATAGGAAAAAGAGGCTGGAATGTAGAAGCTGCTTTTACTGCAATTACAGTTCCTTGCTCCCTAGTTTTTCCAAAGAGCCGGTCCTTGACTTAGTAGTCCTTGAGCCATCTGGGTAGGACTTCAGATATCCAAAGCCCTGTCTAGAAGGATGATTAAAGGACTCAGTTCAGGAATTCCTTAGGATGGAACAGGATATTAAAAGGAAACATTCTGTAGGCTGGGCTCAGCCTGATCGATACCCATTGAAGACAAGAAAACACAGGGCTGGCTGGCTTCCCACACGTCTTATTTATTGCCAGGGCGAGAGTCATATTAGCAGCTCCGGGAGACATCACAAAGGGACTGTGTCTTCCTATTGTGGATTACTTATTGAGTGGGGCTGCCCAGGAGGAGAGGAGGATGGAGTCCCTTCCTCCTTGCCTCTCAGACGGCCTGCCCCTCCAGCCTCAGAGGCGTGAGCCCGCTGTCTCACTGGTGAGGAGGAGGGAAGAGGCGGGCTGGGGAAGGTGATGCTGAGATGCCAGCGGAGTGGGCCGAGGTGGTGACCTCCTGCGTGAAGGGGTGACGGTGGCCTCTCATCCGCGGTGACCACTGTCCCCTCTGCTCTTTCCCAGGGTGCTCTACGGGAACAAGATCACGGAGATTGCCAAGGGACTGTTTGATGGGCTGGTGTCCCTTCAGCTGCTGTGAGTAGGAACTGTGTCACTAATATTGTCTCTAGAACTGTTTACAGGCCCTTTTCTGCAACCTTTGAGCCATGCTCTGTAGTGTTCTTCTTTTGACTTTGTGCTAATTAAAAGGAAAAAAGAAATTGTTTTGAGCTATCCATCCCATCCCTCACCTCCACTGCCTCATGTTGGTGGAAAGAGAGCCAGGGAGTTGGCAGAGGAAGGTTAAAGTCAGTGTAAACAAGCTAGGTGATGCAGCTTGGGAGCCTGACCCAAGCAAGAATCACTACCCTCAGGCTTGGGGGGCTAGAAATTAAGCCAGAGTCGAATCCACAATATTGCTCAGAATTTAGGGAACTAAAATATTCTTACACTGTATTCTGATACTAAGGCTGAAACGGAGCTGATGGTATACATGTGACCTTGAAGGAGGTAGGGGTGGGGCAGTGACATAATTAGGAGCATAATCAGTCACTGTTGTGACTCTATCTGGGAAAGATATGGCTGAGGGAGGAAGTGTTTAGTTAATTTAAAGGAGGATTTCTTGCCTCAAATTTTAAGCTCTGGGATTGTTTATTTGTGTTTATTTCATTCTGGTCATCTGAGCTTAAATGTTTGAAGACAGTAAGTGAACTCTGATGTGGACAGACAAGGAAAAGAATTTAGCTCATCTTGTATTTTAAGATTTTATGATCAAGATAGAATTATCTCTGGTTTGTGATCAGGTAGCCATAGCATCTACACGCATGTACTGTGGGTGTGGGAAGTGCGTGTGTGTGTGTATAAATGTGTGTGTACACATCCACACATCCATGTCTGCACATCATAATTCCTATTGGTATTGGGAAATGATCTTGAGTATCCTGTGAGCAATGGACAGTACCAAGTTTCAGGGAGGTAAATGACTTGCCCTCAATCACACAGAAACTGGGTGTGGAAGCTGGAGAAGAGCTTACATGGTCCTGTGGCTCAGAAGGCCCCCACACCTCTGAATAGCACAAGATGTGTGTTACCAGAGGCATGCACGCGAGTACAGATGAGTGTGTGTGTGTGTGTGTGTGTGTGCACGCGCGTGTGTGTGCGCACACGCACACTCATACATGCTCCCTTGTAAAATCACCTCAAAGTCACAGGCCCCTTACAGAACAGGCCTGGGCCCTTCCTGCCTCCCATGTGCTGTTAAGTGAAGCTCCATCATGAGCTTGCTGACAATGTAGTCAAGTTCTATCTCCGGATGGGTGGGCAGTCAGGAGCAAGGGTGGATAGAAGAAGGTCCACAGTGCATCTCACACGGGGACGCCCAAGACTTTTCAAGAAAAAAGAAGTGAGGCTTTTCCTTTAGCTTTTTCTTCCCACGTTTCTGCTCTCTACCCTTTCTGTGCCCTGGACAGAGTCTCCTCAGACAGTATCGGCACATGAATCACGCCTGGATGAGGTGGCCAGCTAGTTTTCAGACAGTGCATCCGTCACAGCACTGGGCAGGCTTGTCTCAGCCAAGAGGAAAGCCAGAGAAAGAAAATTCTGTGTCTTTTTCTCTGCTTCCTCTTTGTCCAGCCCTGCACTCCTCTGTCTCCATGTCTGTCTCCCTCTGTGTGGCTCCGTGTACCTATCAGTGTTCGAGGGTCGCAGCCCTAGGTGGACCTTTGTGGCTATTTCTTAGAAAGACACGCCAGGGCTCTGCAGGGAGCTGGAGGGTTTCACAGATGGTATTCTTTGCTTGGAGCAAAGAAAATCTAAGTTATAACTGCCACCAGAAGGCCAGTTGACTGTACCTATTAATCCCCTGCCAGAAGATAACAATAGAATGGCCTAGAGGGAGATTCGGAGGTATTATGTTTCACTGGGCTGGGGTTAATATCCTTTTACAGTCATGTTTTGATTATTGAAAGCGATATGCCCTTGTAGGCATTGAGGAGAAACATAGCCTGCATCAAAGTGCCTAGCACGGTGCAGGGTATATAGAGACAGTATTACACATGCGTGTTCGGGGGGCTGTGTTTCCTGCCGCTCGTTCTGTTCATGTATCTGCTGCTTTATCTGGCTGTGTCAGCTCTCAGGTGCAGCGTTAAGGAGTTTTGTTGTGGTGTGTGGGCTTCTCTCTGGTCGTGGTGTCTGAGCTTGGTTGCCCTACAGCATGTGGGGTCTTATCTCCCTGGTCACAGATCAAACCCCCGTCCCCTGCCTTGGAACATAGATTCTTAACCACTGGACCATCAAGGAAGTCCTGAATGCGTGTTTTTTAAAAAAGGAAATAGATCCAGCTCCCAGCTGATAGCAGCCATAAGATGACTAGGGTTTTGCATGGGCCAGAAAAAGATTCTGGTTGCATCTCGTTACTTTGAGCTGATGGAGTTGAATATCTGGAAGTGAAGACAAAGCTCTCCCCTTCTCTTGAGACCAAGAGTTGATACAAGTTCCTCACTTTCCAGAAAGAACCAGCAACTGTAGCCATCACTGGGCTCTGACCTGGTGTTGAGCAATTCTGATTAAATCTAATGTAGCATTCTGCCCTCGGTAGATTGGATTTCTCCTTGTTAGACTGGAGACATTCCGATAAGAAGGCTCTGATTAGAATACCCTGCTAGTCTGGGAAATTTCCTTTCCTTTGACTTGAAAGCTTTCTGCAAGGGTTTTATGTTTTTTCTTCTCTCTCTGTCTCTCAAACTATGGTTGCATCACAAAGCAACTATATTTGTTGGAAGAACTGATGCTGAAGCTGAAGCTCCATTACTTTGGCCATCTGATGTGAAGAGCCGACTCATTGGAAAAGACTCTGATGCTGGGAAAGGTTGAGGGCAGGAGGAGAAAGGGGCAACAGAGGATGAGATGGTTGCATGGCATCATCGACTCAGTGGACATGAGTTTGAACAAACACCAGGAGATAGTGAAAGACAGGGAAGCCTGACAGTTGCAGTCAATGGGATAACAAAGGGTCAAACACAACTTAGAGACTGGAAAACCACAGCAAAAAGCCAGGCTGTAGGTGTCATCCAGCTACAGCCATCATTCTGTTGTATATTGGGGTATAGCTGATTAACAATGTTGTGATAGCTTCAGCTGGACAAGGGAACTCAGCTGTACAAATAGATGTATCTGTTCTCCCCCTAAACTCCCTTTCAAACCAGGCTGCCACATAACAATGAGCAGAGTTCTCTGTGCTATACAGTACAACCTTGTTGGTTAACCATTTAAAGATAGCTGGCAATTCCCATGTGCCCGTACTTTTCATGCTGTACACATCAAATTAGAGTAAAAAGATGACTGTAAACAAGAGACCGCCACTCTCGTTCCATGGCCAGCACACTGTATGACAAGAAGCAGAGTCATACTCAGCCCATAATAAGCAGGTGTGTTGTAGCTAGTTGTCCTGCCTGCCCATCCCCTCTTCCCCTGTGTCTCCAAACTTTTCAGCCATCCTACTACACTAGGCCAGCCTGTTAGGTACCCATCCCTCCTGGGTCATCTTCATGCCCTGTTGCTTCGGGCAGACGGCCAACACTAATGGGAAACTCAGTCTTCAGAGTTTCTCGAGGCTGCAGCCAAGAGGTCTCCATGAACAAGCTTCAACAGCCCTGGGAAGGGACCACAAGTCCAATACCCTGTCTTCTGGGCGTCAGCCTCGCAAGAGTCACCTCCTTTAGCTGGAGTTCCAAAATCTTCAGCGCCTCCCAGACAGCTTCTCCCCCAGCTGGTGTAGAATCCTGACCCGCACACGCTGGCCCAAACCCTGCTGCTCTTGTGCTGATGGTTTCCGTGGTGAATTCTCTTGGAGTACTGAAAAGGTCGGGAAGCGCTTTCTCTGTTTTTAACTTTGCGTTTTATATTGGAGTATAACTGATTAACAGTGCTGTGATACTTTCAAGTAGACAGCAAAGGGACTCCAGCTGTTTCTTATACTAAACTTTAGTCATGGCTTCTGCAAAACTCAGAAAAGGCTATTCTCATATTCTTCACGTGTTTGAAAATAGTATGTCTCCCCATAATTAATCCTACAGTTCCTGCAGACTTCCATCTGCATAAATACTGACTACAGACTTAAAAGTACAGACTTAAATCTGTATAAACACACATTTGTTGTTTAGTTCGAGCAACCCTTATGATCTTTGAAGGTGTGAATGAATCTGCTAGCTTTCTTCCTTGAAACAGGCTGCTAGGATGCAAGTCAGGGGCCCAGTTGGGCAAGAAGTGTGTTGAGAGATTCCATTGTAAGCGGCGGAGAACTGAAACTTCCCACATGGAGACATCTCAGAATCACGGTTAGGACAGGACATGCCACTGGATGTGTACTCCCAACTCTGATCACCTGAGAAGTGACCTGTCCTCTTCTCCCAGGCTTCATCTACCCTCTTTATCACTGGAAACTTAGTGTGAAGGCTTAGATCTTCACCATTCCTCTGCCCACCCTGGCTCCTGGAGATTGTGATCCTGAGTGTATGCCCAGCCAAAATGCCCCCAGATTTGTGACTTTGCAGCTCAGGAGCTGGCCCTCTCTAACGCAGGGAAGCAAGCAGCGAGCATGCCTCCAGAGCTGTCCCTTCTTCCTTGGATAGGCAGTCTCGGGCTGCAGTGTTACAGCTCCCAGGGGGCGGCTCATTCAGTTAGTGCTCACTGATTGCATGGCACACGTGGGAGAGACACCCAGGTGGGGCGGGCAGTCATTTGAGGTGGAAGCTTTCACATAAATCCTGGCTCCAGTCGATGTTAAACCTGCTCCAGGAGGTCTTAATCCAAGCCAGACTGTCTTGGGGCTGGGAGAAGTTAAGACAACCCAGGCACCTGTTGTTTGATTTTCTTGGAAGGCAGACAAGACCATTGAAGGGTCTTGGAGTTTTCCAAGCAACCTGCCAATTACAGGGCAGTGAGCAAAACGTAACTCCCTGTAGGTCACTTTCCTTCACCAGCTGTTTCACTAGTACAGCTACTGCTGCTAATAACAGCTAACATTTATTGAAGACTTAATATGCTCCAGAACCTGTGCTAAGCAGTTTCATATACATCACCTCATCTAACCTTTACAGCCATGCCAAGAGGAAGGTATTGTTGATAGGCTCATTTTACAGATACAGAAACTCAGCAACTGATGATGTAGGTAGCTTGGCCATTGTCTCTCAGCATGTAAGTGATGGAGCATTGGAACCCGAGCACTCTCACCGTGGAGTTCCTGCCAGACATCTGCGTCTGACCCAGTCGTGGGTCAATCTGCACAGCTAGTTTGGTGATACACAAAACAAGAATTCCTCACTGGCTCAAGTCAAAGAGGAAGTACCACGGAACTGATAGTTACTCAGCTCCTCTTGTTAGCCTCAGTCTAAATCATGGGCCCACTGTCTCCTGTGGCACTTTCCTCGAGTTCACTGTCCTCATCCCCACTAAAGTTTGCCCTGAACTCAGTGAGAGGGCAATCAAGAAGCTGCTCGTTTTAAGAGACTGGGCTGAGGTGAGATGATGAGAGTTCTCTCCAGAAGTAGAAGCAGACTTACTTTGTAATGCGCTCCTTTTATTATTATCATTATTTTAAATTTATTTGTCTGCACCAGGTCTCAGTTGCAGCGAGATCTTTTTTGCCGAGTGCAGAACCTCACTGAGGCACGTGGGATCTTTAGTTGTGCCATTCGAACTCTTAGTAGCCTCGTTCCCTGTTACTGTTGATCAGCCGCTAAGCTGTGTCCCACTCTTTGTGACCCCATGGACTGCAGCACGCCAGGCTTCCCTGTCCTTCACCATCTCCCAAAGTTTGCTCAAACTCATGTGCATTGAGTCAGTGATGCCATCAACCGTCTTGCCCTCTCTTGCCCCCTTCTCCTCCAGCCTTCAACCTTTCCCAGCATCAGGGTCTTTTCCAATGAGTCAGTTCTTCGCATCAAGTGGCCAAAGTATTTGAGCTTCAGCTTCAGCGTCGGTCCTTCCAGTGAATATTAAGGACTGATTTCCTTTAGGAATGACTCGGTTGATCTCCTTGCTGTCCAAGGGACTCTCAAGAGTCTTCTCCAGCATGACCAGGGATCAAACCCAGGCTTCCTTCATTGGAAATGTGGAGTCTTAGCCAGCAAAATCCCTATCATGCGTTGTTTTTGGCTACTCCGGGTCTCCCTTGCTGCACGTAGGCTTTCTCCAGCTGTGGTGCACAGGCTTCTCTCTGCAGCAGCTTCTTCGTGGCAGAGCACAGGCTCTAGGGTGCACGGGCTTCAGTAGTTGTGGCACATGGACTTGGTTGCTCCGAAGCATGTGGAATCTTCTTGGATCAGGGATTGAACCCGTGACTTCTGCATTGGCAGGCAGATTCTTTACTACTGAGTCCCCAGGGAAGCCTTGTCATGCATTCTTGAGGGAGGAATTTGTCCCTCTCTTGTGTATCTGGAGCTTCCTAAGGGAAGCTGGATGGAGAAGGCAATGGCAACCTACTCTAGTACTCCTGCTGGGAAGGTCCCATGGATGGAGGAGCCTGGTAGGCTGCAGTCCACGTGATCGCTAGGAGTCGGACACAACTTCACTTTCACTTTCATGCATTGGAGAAGGAAATGGCAACCCACTCCAGTATTCTTGCTTGGAAAATCCCAGGGACGGGAGAGCCAGGTGGGCTGCCGTCTATGGGGTCACACAGTCGGACACGACTGAAGCGACTTAACAGCAGTAGCATCAGCAGCAAGGGAAGCTGAGTCTCTTTAGTTCAGTTCAGCTCAGTCACTCAGTCGTGTCCGACTCTTTGTGACCCCATGAATCGCAGCACGCCAGGCCTCCCTGTCCATCACCATCTCTCGGAGTTCACTCAGACTCACGTCCATCGAGTCCGTGATGCCATCCAGCCATCTCATCCTCGGTCATCCCCTTCTCCTCCTGTCCCCAATCCCTCCCAGCATCAAAGTCTTTTCCAGTGAGTCAACTGTTCGCATGATGTAACCAAAGTACTGGAGTTTCAGCTTTAGCATCATTCCTTCCAAAGAAATCTCAGGGCTGATCTCCTTCAGAAGCAGACTTAAATTCTGGAATCATTCCATGCTTTGGTCATTGAGTGAATGGTTTACCCTTCTTAAAGGGTTCATCCTTCTTAAAGGACTGATTCAGAACCAGGTAGCAATCAGATAGGCAGGTTGACCCTAGTAGCTGTTGGGGAAGAAAGGAGCAAGCCAGGCCGCACAAGCCCTCCGTCTCCTGAGAGCAGGTGCTGGTTCCCTTGTCTGATTTGTCAGTATCTCAGCTTCCCTCTGGTTGCCTTGCTTGGTCGTGTGTGACTCTTTGGGACTCCGTGGACTGTAATCCGCCAGGCTTCTTTGTCCATGGGATTTCCTAGGAAAGAAGCCTAGAGTGGGTTGCCATTTCCTCCTCCAGAGGATCTTCCCAACCTAGGAATTGAACCCACATCTCCAGTGTCTCTTGCATTGCAGGCAGGTTCTTTACCCACTGAGCCTCCTGGGAAGCCTCAGGAGGTTACCGAAGGTCAAAATAAATCCCTCATATTTCATATGGGAGGGATGAGAGCATGTTTATTCTAAGACAAGAGAGTGGCCCTTATTACAACTTAGTAGATAAAGAGTTTCGAATGGCAGAGGGTTAATTCTAAAGAAAAAATTTTAAAAGAGAAGATACAAGGGGATCAACTCTAAATACTGGAGCTTAATCAGGGGTCCAGAATGGCTCCCCTAATTGGCATCCTCACTAATAGCTTATGCCAGTGCTTAATAGTGGGAAATACTCACAGGAACACACAGTGAACTTTTGTTTTCATAACGAGCCTTTGCAACCCATTCCTTTTTTTATTGGAATAAAATCGCTTTACACTGTTGTGTTAGTTTCTGCTGTACAATGAAGTGAATCAACTGTATGTGTACATACGTCCCCTCCCTTCTGAACCTCACTCCCACCCACCCCATCACACCCCTCCAGGTTATCCCAGCCCAGGGGCTGAGCTCTCGGTGCCTGTTAGCAGAGTCCCACTAGCTGTCTATTGTGGTAGTGCAGTGTGTACATGTCCGGGGCTTCCCAGGTGGCTCAGTGGTAAAGAACCCAAAATGCAGGAGATGCAGGTTCGATCCCTGAGTTGCCAAGATCCCCTGGAGCAGGGTATGACAACCCACTCCAGGATTCACGCCTGGAGAATCCCATGGACGGAGAAGCCTAGCGGGCTACAGTTCATAAGGTTGCAAAGAGTCAGACACGACTAAAGTGACTTAACATGCATACACATAGACATGTCAATTCTAATCTCCCAATTCTTCCCACCCTCTTTTATCCCCACTGTGTCCACATATCCATTCTCTGTGTTTGCGTCTCTTTTCTTGCCCTGGAAATAGGTTCATCTGTACTATTTTTTCTAGATTCCATTTATATGCATTAAGACGCAGTATTTGTTTTTCTCTTTCTGACTTACTTCATTCTGTATGACATATTCTAGGTCCATCCACATCTCTGTACGACCCAGCAATTCCACCACTGGGCAT
The DNA here is from genome assembly GCA_006410875.1 of Neotragus pygmaeus. Classification (NCBI taxonomy): domain Eukaryota; kingdom Metazoa; phylum Chordata; class Mammalia; order Artiodactyla; family Bovidae; genus Neotragus; species Neotragus pygmaeus. Next base: position 257,059 of record SJYV01018190.1, on the reverse strand, counting down.
GTATCCCATAACCTATTCTTGAAAAATGATTCCCCTACTGGAGGAGGCAAACAAAGTGTTATGCCCTGAGGTCGTCGGTACCATCTTTCCCCTCCATAGTATGATAAACAACTGAGTGTTTATGAAACAGAAACTGACCGCGCACCGCCCCCCACCCCCCAGCCTTACTTTAAGAAAAGGAGGTTCCATGAAGCACCCAGGTTCCTGGCAGGAAGCTGGGCTCATCCTCCTGTCCTGGGAGGGCTTCACTTATTCTCCAGGACGTGGCTGCTGCCCGCTTTCTTGACACCAGTTTCCTAAGAACACCTTGTGCATCAGGGTTTGCATTATGCTTTTGGCATCTGCAGACAAACACAGTATAAGTAGGAATAGCCTTAAACTGCTGTCTTCCGCAGACCTGTGGGCAGATGTGGAGAATATAAATATCATTCAAATGAGAGCTCAGGCCACTGAATCAATGTGTGAACCACTGGCGTTGCCAAGGTGATTTTGATGCAATTTATCATTAAACCTGACTCCAGATGTTGGTGTTTTCTCAACCTCATGGCAAAGGCTGTAAGCTCAGGGGAATCTTAATGGAGGAAAGGATGTGGGCAAGAGTGGTAGCTAGAAAGGGGGCCTCCGTGGTCCTCTGTCCCATTACTGCCCCTGTAGCCAGAGACGGGAACAGGGCCAGTCATGAGAAAGAACAGCTGCTGCCAAGTGAACCCCAAACGTGTGGCCTCTTTCAAGAGACTGGGGGTAGGGGTCAGGGTGAACCTCACTTCCCTTCTGTGGCCCATCTCCTCCTGTTGCCTGGGCCCTGAGTGGAGGAGGCTACAAGCTGCTGTGAGTGATGGAAGCCCCTGGGAGTCTTCTGGTCAAGCCAGGCCTGATCCCGCAGCAGGCCAGGAGGCAGGGGCCCTTGTTCAGCCCAGACCCAGGACCTTGGATATTTTATTCCCATCTCTTTCCCCCCGCCACGCTCCAGCTCTGACACTCTCCATGGATTCTGTTTTCCACCTTGCTTTTTCTGTAGGCAACAACTTCTGGAAAGGATAATCTCTCAGCAGCATTGTTAGGTTGGTTAGTCAATGGGCTGAGTGCTAATACCTTTTGACATGGAACATATGCGGAAGCTGAAAATGCTCGGTGAAGAGGGGGTAGCAGAGTGCCTCACAGAGCTAATGGTTAGACATACATTTAGAAGGGGGTGTGTGCCTGCTCCAGCCTCCTTGATCTCCTCTGAGGGGAGCATGGCTCTGTGCTTTCATTTCATTATAGAATCATCACTAAGTCAATGGGAGTGGCTACAAAAACCCTACTTCCACCTCCTCCCATAAGCTGCAGGCATTTCCCACAGTTGAAATAGGAGCAAAGTCTTTGAACAATAGCATGGATTCAAATCTCGACCTACCGCTTACTAGTTGTGCCACTGCAGTCAAAGGTACTTAAACTTTGCGTGTGCCAGAGGCATCATCTGTCGGATGGAGGGGCACTTACCTCTTGAAGCTGTTGAGAGATTCTGCAAGTTAATATTTGTAAGGGCTGGGAGAGCGCCTGACCACACATAGGGTTTATTACCTGTTAGGTCATATGGCCCCAGGTTCACCTGACGGGATCATCTCAACCCCTCCTCCCCACCAACCTCCATTTCTTTTCTGTTTATATGGCCTCTGGGTTTCCTTTGATGGGTCTGGGAGCAGATGGCCCTGGTAGATGGTTGGATCAGCTTCTGGGGAAATATTTATGAACAGAATATACATCCAAGCCCTTCCCTCACTGGATCCACCAGGCCGTCAAGCTGAGACCTAGCTGGGGATCAAAGTTTGGACCCTGAGTACCAGGCTGTCTCTTGTGCGAGGTGAACTGGAGGGTCCCGTCTTGCATAATTGCATAAGGGAAGCTGTTGTCTCTGCTTCCTCGCTCTCCCCTGGTCTGCCTCGTGTGAGACTCCGGGGTGAGGGGAGTACAGGGCCAAGCATACCAGCTCCCCAGTCAGCATTTAGTCAGTGGGCTCTGAAGGTTGAGACCCTGCTTTGCACAGGTGCAGGCCACTCAGGGAAGAGCCTGCCATCATGCCCACGGAAGTTTAATGGGCATTTCAGAGGGCATCCCATCCCACCCACCTGGTGCCGGGCTCTCCCCAAGAGCCAGTGGGACTCCTGATGCCTCTTCACAGCCAAGAGGCAAGCAGTCTTCCAGACCCAGCCAGACCTCCATCAACTTGAAGCGTGCCCAGGTACATTCCCAAGCTAGCAAAATAGCTCCCCAGGGACAGGGAATACCCTCCACCAAGTACAGGGGCAGAATACGGATTTTTCTCTCCATATGGTGGGTGAGAGATGAACTTTGCACTCAGGTGGACTGGAGCTTCACTATCACCTTGGTTAAATCCATCACCGTTCCGACCCTCAATTTCTTCATCCCCCAAAATGAGGACAATCGTAATGCTACTGTGAGGGTGAAAGGAAACGCTATGTGAGAAGTGCTTTGGAAGACCTTTCACACAGGGCTGCTCACAAAGCTGCAGTCTCTCGAGACAATGCTACGTTATTATTAATTCGCACAGCGGTTATACCACTGCTCCTCAAAGAGGGGTGAATGGGGACAGATGGAGCGGCCTTGATGAGACAGAATCAATCGCTCCATTGAAAGAGGGAGAAGGCTTGTGTTCCGAACTTCTTACAGAATTGCTGAACCCCGTTTCAAATAGTTAGTTTCTGTCTCTTTGCTCCATCGTAGGGTGGGTTTTTTTATTTAGTGTTTTTAGGCTGTTTGTTGTTTGTTTTTTTTTTAATTCCCCTGCAGCTCTTGTCCTCATTCCAGATAGCTCAGAGATCCTTTTATGGAAGCCAGACTGAGCTGAGTAGCTGCCAACCTTCCTCCCAGAGGAAGATGGGACAGAAGGACAGGCTGTGAGGTGCTGCTGGGGATCAGTGAGGCGGTCCTGGGCATCTAAATCCGGATAAGCAGCTTAATTTTATCTCTCGCTGCACCTATGCGTCTTGCCTCAGGGAGCCAAGCATTCCTGGAGAGAATAAGTGACCCCGAGGCACTGCCCTTTTGTGTTTCTTTCTGCTCCTGCTGCTCGCGCTATCTGTGCCTCATAATTGTGCCAGCCTGGGTTGTTTTGATGCCTTCCATCTTTGCGATAGCATCTCCTAGGCTGAGAGGTCTAGGAGCAATGGGGAACAAGAAAGCATCTGGATCAAAACAAGAAGGCTTGATAGTCCTGATGGGTGAGGAGCGTTGCCAGAGTGGCCTGCAATCTGCATCCCCTTTCCAGGAGGATCGGAACACCACTCCACTTTCCTTGCGGCCACCCTCCTTATCTGGTGTCTAGCATTCCCCAGAACCAAGTTCTGCAGTTTGGCTTTGTGAATCTGCCCTTGGGTCTCAAATTTCAGTTCCTACTCAGACAAGGTAGGGAGAAGAAGCTTGAGTTGTTACTGTTGTTGTTCAGCTGCAAAGTCATGTCCAACTCTTTGCGACCCCATGGACTGCAGCCTGCCTGACTCCTCTGTCCTCCACTATCTCCCAGAGTTTGCTCAAATTCATGTCCATTGAGTCCATGATACTATATAACCATCTCATCCTCTACCTCCCTCTTTTTCTGCCTCAGTCTTTCCCAGCATCAGGGTCTTTTCCAATGAGTCGGCTCTTCACATCACGTGGCCAAAGTCTCAGATCTTCAGCTTCAGCATCAGTCCACTTGAGAGGGGCAAGCACTAGCCAACAGTGAGGATGGTGGCCCACGGAGCACATGTCTTATCTAAAGAGGGCAGCTGCTCCGTGACTGCCTCCAGGAGACCCAGTGTGACTAGGACATTTGTTTTGTTTTTTTTCCAGGAGAAAATAAAACTCTTTTATGTTCTGTGTGTGTGTGTGTGATAGAGAGTGACAGAAATATCCAGATTTTTTTAATTAAAATATAGTTACTTTACAGTGTTGTATGTTTCTGTTGTTTGGCAGAGTGATTCAGTCACACGTGTGTGCATATGTAAGTGTGTGTGTGCATATGGTCTTTTTCACATTCCTTTCCATTATAATTTGTTACAAGATATTGAATATAGTTCCCTGTGCTATGCAATAGGACCTTGTTGTTTATCTGCTTTATATGCAGTAGTTGGTACCTGATGATCCCAAACTCTTATCAGTCCGCACCCCACTTTCTCTTTTTATAACCATGAGTTTGCTCTGTCTGTGAGTCTGTTTCTGTCTTGTAAATAAGTTCATTTGTATATATTTTAGATGCCACATATAGTGAAGTGAAAGTGAAGTTGCTCAGTCGTGTCCGACTCTTTGCAACCCCATGGACTGTAGCCCATCAGGCTCGTCTGTCCATGGGGTTTTCCAGGCAAGAATACTGGAGTGGGTTGCCATTTCCTTCTCCGGGGGATCTTCCCAACCCAGGGATTGAACCCAGGTCTCCTACATTGCGGGCAGATGCTTTAACCTTTGAGCCACCAGGGAAGGCATGTAATATCATATTTTTATCTTTCTCTGTCCAACTAACATCACTTAGTTTGATATCTTTAGGTCCATCCATATTGCTACAAATGGCATTATTTCATTCTTTTTATGACTGAGTAATATTCCACCGTATAAATATATGTATACTCCACATCTTCCTTTACCCATTCATCTGGTGATGCACATTTAGGTTGCTTCCATGTGTTGGCTGTTGTAAATAATGTCTCATGAACATTAAGGGCCATGTATCTTTTCAAGTTTTGTCTGGATATATGTCCAGGAGTGGGACTGCTGGATCATATGGTAGTTCTATTTTTAGATTTTTGAGGAACCTACATGTTGTTCCCCATAGTTGCTGCACCAATATACGCTCCCACCAACAGTGTAGGAAGGCGCCCTCTTCTCCACACTCTCTCCAGCGTTTGCTATTCATAGACTTTTTAATGATGGCCATTCTGACTGGTATGAGGTGACACCTCAGGGTAGCTTTGCAGGATGCTGCAGAGAGTATCTCTCCTTAGCTCATAAGATGAGCACCTCTGACCTAGTCTGTTTACCTCATTCAGTATTTCCCTCAAAAGGCCCTGAACATCACACTTTGGAGCAAATCATTTACCACTTACTTTATTTTTCTTTAGGGGTTTAGCGCCCACCCCCCCTGCCCCGTCGACAAATGGAGTGACTTTGAGTAAAATTTAATATACAAAGCATAGAAAATCCTTGGGGGGAAGTTGCTACAAAGGGATAGACAGATGGGCAGGGTAGATAAAGCACTCATAAAGAAGAAAGAAATCCTCCAGAGACCTCAGTTACCATAACTGCTTCCAGCATACTCCTTGGAAATGCATGACCTTGCACAACTCCCCTCTCTCCCCCATTCTCAGCCTCAGTTTCCTCACCTGTAACATGTGAGGCTGGCGCTGCCCCTCTGCCCAGGTGACTGTGAGAATAACAGGATGTCAGGAAAGCACTTTGGAAAACATGAAAAGTCTTCTAGTAACGTGAGCTTTTCGTTCTACTGTGAGGCAGGAGGCCACCTGTGTGAACCCTTGGGACCCTTGCCCATCATTAGCCAGATTAAACAGGCAGTGCTTCCTCTTGTCACCACCGCAGCTGCCTGCCTCGCACAGGATGCTCAGGGGCCCCTGTGAGGATGGAGCTGCAGCCATGGAGAGGTGGCGTGGCTGGCTGAGCTCCCGCGGCAGCCCCTCCACCAACTCCAGTCCTCCGGACCTTGGCACCAGCAACTCTGGAGGCAAGCCAGCCATGATGGATCTCTCAGGTCCTTCCCTGGGAGGGAAGCTCTGAGCCAGTGTTAAAAAGAGAAAATTTTACAATTCAAGACTTTTGCTGGTTAGTTTAGTTGCCCCTCACTTTCATTCAAGAGCGAGTAAGAAATAGTTTCACATGAGTTTGAAGGGCACAGCTCATCAGTCTAGGATCATAAAGGGTTTTTAGGACCCAAAGTGCTTGCCTTGGCAGCCACGTCCTGAAAAACACTCCTGTAACCCTCAAGGCTTCACTCTTGCTGGGCCAGCCTTTCTCCAGAAAGCTTTCTTTTACAGCTTTGTTTGTTTTTGGTGGGGACAGGGTTCTGAAGAACTAAAGCCACAGCTGAAGAGGGGTCCCTCGTGGATAGGAAGGCTGACTCTGGGGGCTGGGTGTCACCTTAGATGAGTGTGACCCCCTGGAGTCAGAGCTGGAGCCAGGTGTATTTCTTAATAAATGCTTGGGCTAAGTACTAGGAAGAAAGGGAAGAATAAAATATGTATCATTTGTGTACTGTCTTGAGTAGGAGGCAAATGATAAACAACTAATATCTTCTGATCACAAGTTGAGAGAAGGGCTATGAGGGGAGTAAACAGGGGGTTATGACGGGCAGTCGTGGGGCCACACTGGAAATGAGGTGGTCAGGGTAGGCCTGTCTGAGGGGGTGGCATCTGAGGTGAGATACAGAGGAGGAGTCTCCAGATGAAAGGGGTAGAGAGTATGCTCAGAAGGCCTGGACCAAAGCACATGGCATATTTGCAGAATCACAAGGGCTCCTTCCCTGTTTGTGTGTGAGAGAGACTGAAACTGCGTATGTGTGTGCACTCATGCCTACCCATGGCTGATTTTTTTCTGGGAGGATGACCTACAGCTTTCAGCAGATTCCCAGTGGAATTAGTGATCCAAAAGAATTCTGAGGAATTTTCTGAATAAAAATTACCTCTTAGTCAGTCAGCTAAAGCTTCCAAGCAATTGTGCCAAAGTTTTCTTTCTTTCTTTCTTTCTTTTTTTTTTGAGACCTGGAGGCTCTGCCTTCTACAGTAGAAAGTGGAGCCCGCAGGCTACGATTTCCAGTCTTCCTCCAAGGGCATGGGTGCAGGGGACGGCTCAAGGGGCCAGTGTGCCACGCGGCATCCGTGGTGCACAGCTGCCAGTGCCTGGGTGTGGTAGGAGACCCCATGGCCGGAGGCCTGCAGATCCCCTCTTTCTCTGGTGGGCGGCGGGGAGGCTGGCTGTCAGGAGGACGCTCTGAGGCTGGCAGCCCTGCCCCTGCCCCGCAGGCCTCACCAGGATGAGCGAGTCAGCAGCCTCTCTTCTGTCTGCAGCCTCCTCAATGCCAACAAGATCAACTGCCTGCGGGTGAACACGTTCCAGGACCTGCAGAGCCTCAGCCTGCTCTCCCTGTATGACAACAAGCTGCAGACCATCAGCAAGGGGCTCTTCGCCCCTCTGCAGGCCATCCAGACACTGTGAGTATGTCAGGAGGGCCAGCACAGGCCCAGGCCACCACCAGCATCCCAGAGAGCACTCACAAGCCAGGCAGAGGAGCCCCGGAGCCTGCAGCCCGAGTAAAGCATTAGTAACAGCGCTAGCAGGTCTGTCCTGAGCACTCACGCTAGGCTCACTGCCCCATGGGATGGTTTCCCTGTATCCAAACCACTGAGCCTCACAACAACCCCAGGAGGTAGGTGCTACTGTGATGCCTCATTTCTGTGTTAGGAAACCAAGGCACAGAGAGGTGAGGTCACTTATTCAAGGCTGCACAGCTACTAAGCAGCAGGATTTGAATCCAGGCCAAGTGGCTGGTTCACCTGCTGTCTTAACCACTCTGGGTGCTATATTCTCTCTGAGCAGGCTCCGTCTCTGCTGAAAACTCATTCCTGCCCGCTAATACCTGTCTCTCTCCACACCACAAAGCCAAGTCTGCGACAGGCACCTTATACCAGAATTCAGGGGTATTTCACCTCCCTCTTTTGAGAGGAGTTCCTCACTTCCAAGTATGGCATTCGTGCATGCTAGCTTGCTTTAGTCATGTCTGACTGTTTGCGACCCTATGGACCATAGCCCACTAGACTCTTCCACCCACGGAATTCTCCAGGCAAGAACAGCAGATGTTCATAAACAGTTCCATTAGACAAACGACACCTGAGTACAGATCTCAGCCTGTGTCGCTGATGGCTCCACCCCTCAGCTTAGACCCTCCCCCCAGCGCCAGGCCTGACCACGATCCTGGGGGTTTCTGGAGGCCTTTTGAGTCATCTAGCCCTCACTGCCCCTGGAGCCAGAGACAGGAGCCACAGAGAGTAAGGAGGGCTGCCGCACACTGAAGCCTGACCGCGTGCTGAGCACTGCGCAGCGCTGTGGAGAATTTTCTCAGTGAGCCCATGGTGCTGACGCCCCTGTGATGCTGAGGATAATAACAGCAAAACCTGCTACTATAAATGGAACACCCGTCCTGTGCCCGATGCCACACCAGCTGCTTTATGCACTGGGTGTTTCTGAGCTTGGAAAATAAAATTCAGTCTACTCTTCGCATAAACCCTAAGCCTGCAGCTTAACTGTGCCCGTCAGCAGTGTCATGGGTGAGGTTTGAGACCTGGGTCGTGCCCCGGCTGGGGAGGGTTAGGAAGGCTGATGCCCCAGGCTGGGTGCCAGCTGCACCTTGACTGGCTTTTGCCAACAGCTGGCCTCAGGCCCCCATGTAGGTCTTGTCTAGAGGTCTTGTCTTAGCAGCCCTGGCACCCCCCGAGGCCTCCTGGGGCACTGAGGGAGGTAGCCTGGAGCTGTATTATCAGCGCCCATGCAGGGGGGGCAGTGGCAGAACAGAGTCCCGAGGGCCCCCCTAATGAACTCCTGTCCCTCTTGCAGCCACTTGGCCCAAAACCCATTCGTGTGCGACTGCCACTTGAGGTGGTTGGCCGACTACCTGCAGGACAACCCCATTGAGACCAGCGGGGCCCGCTGCAGCAGCCCGCGCCGGCTGGCCAACAAGCGCATCAGCCAGATCAAGAGCAAGAAGTTCCGCTGCTCAGGTAATCAGGTTACGGGGCTGGGCCCCACCTTCCGACTCGGTACAGCAGCCCCGGAGAGGCCGATAATCCAATCTGGAGGACATCGCTTGCTGTAGTGGCTCCTGGGGAGCATCTCTGCAAATTAAATTGGGGAAATTTAGTTAGCCCTGCAGAAAACCAATTAGCTTATGGATTTAAAATAAAACACACACACACAATACAAGCACTGGGGGGAGGAGGGGCGCGATTTTGGAGAGACAGAACCCAGGCAGCCACAGATCTCCAGAGCCAGGTGGAAGCAAGGCCATAAGGCGGCATGGACACATGTGCTGTTAGAGGATATGATTGATTTCCGTAGCTTTTAGTTGCCTAACCATGCTCCCCAAGTGGCAGATAGAGAAATAAATCTACCCCAGGCCAGGCTGCGGGAAGCATGCGGCTCTGGGGGCTTCCTCTTGCCCTCGAAAGCCACCTTTGGAACAGCCCTTAACCCAGAGTGTAGGTTTCACAGACATGTCTGCTCTCCCCTCCAGCCCAGACGGGTGCTTACTGATCCCGGAGAGAACCACAGAGAGTGTTGCTCAGGAAGAAAGCACAGCCTTGCTCTCTAGTTTTCAAGGTCTCTCTAGAAACCTTCCTCCCTGCTGTACCCGGATATGAAGGAGGGGGTGAGTGGCAGGCAAATTCTCAGCTCATCTTGGAGACAGAACTTGTTCTTGACCCACAAGCTGGATGAACAGGCAGTTAGAAATGGCTGTCATTTGTGTTGTTTGCTACTGCAGAAAAAAAAAAAAAAAAAAAAAAGATCACCAAGCTGCTCTGTGCTCCCAGTGGTGAGATGTTGAGAGTATGATGTGGTGAGGAGGGGAGAAGCCAACCCGCGCCATCTGTGTGTCATCAGGAACCGGTCTTCTTCCCCTACCTGAGCGTCGTGTGTAGGTGGGTTTTCCTGGGGAGAAAGCCGGCGTGGATCCTAGTCGCCGGGAGGAGAGCAGCAGGCCAGCCTCCGCCTCTTCTTGTTCTTATCCTCTGAGTCAGATTCTTCAGTCTGTGTCTCCAGAATGATAAACTTGGGCTGTCTTATTTTTTTCAGCAGAAGCCAATACCTTGAGAGGGCTTGGAGGGACCCCAAGGACTCTGTGGCAGTCTGAGACACTGATCTCAGTTTGTCTTCCCCAGAATAACAGTGTTGATTACAGAGCAGTCTCTCACCCCTGCAGAGCATTGTGCTCAGGGCTCCTAGCTGGCCTTGCTTCTTCCAGGAGTCACGTGAGATTGTTCTCGGAGGGACAGGGATCTTGAAGCAGGATTTTATTTCCCTCTCCAGGGATTGAACCTACCTGCCAGTCCATCAGGGACTAGAGTCCAGAAGCCAAGTTCCCTGATTCTTATCCCAGTTTGAAAGCAAAACTGTTTCAAGGAGGTAAAAACTGCAAAACAGGTACAAAGTTTATTATTAGAGATAGCACAACATATGGGAAAACACACAGAGAAACAGTTTATTTATTTAAGTTGGAAGCAAGACAGAAATACCTACCCAGAAAGGAGTGCAGATGTCCTGAGTTAGGAGCGAAGTAAAGAAGGGATTTAAATCACTTATATCGGACAGTCTTTCCAGGTCTTTGTTTACCTTTGGCTCATTATCTTGTTTCTTTCTCTACATCGGACTCGTTCTTGGACCAAGGTGTGTGCGCCAATTTTTTGCCTAGATGGATCCCTCCACAGAGGTCTATGGATGGATATCCACACTAATTACGGGGTGGTGCCCCCTCCATTTTTGACCCCAAAGGAACCTTCCTGTGCGTGTGCAGACAGGGGAGTCTTCCTTGACCTCAGGACTGGGCACTTTATCTATTTTTTTCAGCAGAGCTCAGCTTCTGCCACTAGCTTTGTCCTTGGTATGTCTAGGTGAGAACAAAGCTTCGATTTTAGTCCGCTTGACAAACATCAGGTGTCCAGCCCAGAGGCCCATCCATCTCCTCCCTCAGAAGCAGCAGGAGCGGTCCCCTTGCTGCAGCAGCAGGAGCTGAGTGCTCAGAGGTGAAGGGGCAAGCCGTGGTCACAGCAAGCAAACTGTAGGGGCAGGCTCGAACCCAGGGCTGGCTCGCCCCGCCATGCCGTGGAGCACGTGGCAGGGCAGGGCCTTTGGGAAGGAGGCTCCGCTGCTGCCGTGACTCTCCCCCAGCCTGTGGCCTCAGCCCCAGGCCCTGAACTGCTTCCTTAGGTCCCTCCTTGGGGCCCACAGCTTGTTGGGGGGAGTGTGCTCTCTGTCTCTGCGCTCTGAGGCACAGCCATCTTTTCCCCAGGCCCCTTCCTCATGACTTATGCCTCTCATCCCTCCCGCCCCCTCGGTTCCTACCCATGCCTAGCCAGGGCTGAGCTAATTAGCTCGGACAAGCAGTTGTGCCCAAGAAGAGGGGTAATAAGATGCCAAGGAGGCAGGGTACTGTCTACCCACCCCAATCCCTCAGTCTCACGGGGGTCTGGTCCTGATCTCAACATCCTGATTGATGCCAAGACCCTGGGGCATAGAGCAAGGTGGAACCAGCCCAGGGCTCAGCCAGTGGCTCAGAATGACTGTAGGCTGGGACTGGGGATCAGGTACAGACAGAACTAATTAGGAGAAAGAGGAACAGACCTAGACACAGTAGAGCTTAGTTCTAACTCTAGCTCTGCCACCAGCTACCTACGTTTGCACTGGACACAGGGGGCCCCAGCTTCCGGGTCGCAGTCCTGTACCTCCGGTCAGACCAGCAGCAGCATTACTTTAGAAACAAAGTGCACAATACCTGTGATCGCCTTGATCATCCTGGAATCATCCACCTCATCCCAGTGAGTGGGAAAACTGTCTTCCACGAAACCAGTCCCTGATGCCAAAAAGGTTGGGGACTGCTGTGAGGAACCCTGTCTTCTTCTCCTATGTGGGGTAGGAATGATCGGGAATTTTAAAAAGGAACAATTAGGGAGGGCTTCCCTGGTGGCTCAGTGGTGAGAATCTGCTTGCCGATGTGGGAGACATGGGTTCTATCCCTGATCCAGGAAGATCCCATGTGTCTCGGAGAAACAGCCCGGGAGCCACAACTCCTGAACCTGCGCTCTAAAGCCCAGGAGCCACAACTACTGAAAAAAAAATTTTTTTTTAATTAAAAAAAAAAAGAAATAGAAGAAAGGGACAGGGTTTTTTGACTCACCTTGTCTAAAATATTTTTATTCATCAACACTAAGTAGAAAGATGATTCTTATAAAGGTAGAGGAAGAGCAGTGGCAATCCAGACAAGAGAGGGTGAGAAAGCGAGGTCCTGGTGGACTCTGAAGGCCTTGGCTTTGAGAGACCCTGGGCCCCAGACCTGCTCAGCCTTGAGGGATGCAGAAGCCATGGCTCTGAAGCTGTGTGTTGCCAGGAAGCTCAAGAAGAAAGAAGGGAGGGGCAGGTGATATGTACTGAATCTGACAGATAACAAGTCTGCATTTTACTTTCCCCTAAAAGCACCCCTATTGCAAAAACAGCTGATGTAATTAGGAGCCAATTTAAGGGCTGGTATTGCAATGCATAAAGACCCTCCTTAGGCCGGGCTGTCTGGCTTCCCAGCTGCTCTGTGTCTGCCTCCATCAGCCACATCCGATGCCCTAGGCAGCAAGATCGGGTTAGAGGTGAGTACTGCGGCAATCTGACCATCAGATTAAGTCTTCAGAAGGCACCATCTGGCTGCCTGAGACTCTACGCCCATCCTCAGGGGAGCACTTGGAGGTTGGAAAACGCTGTCTGTCTTCTGACCTGCCTCCTCCACTTTGTGTGTGGAGATTCAGTGGGCAAGAAACTCATGCTGAAAAGTACAGAGTGGCATCCTCTCTGTCCTCATCTGCACAGAAATGGCACAGAGCAGGACACTTCTCGGGGCATCACAGAGCTTTAGAGCCCCTGGGGGCCATTCAGGCCATGCTAGAGAGCCAAGGCCAGCAGCAGGAAGTCTTATCCGAGATTACAGAGTAGGACTCTCGGGATAGCGCAGCAGCAGAGAATCTGCCTGCCAGGGTAGAGACGTGAGTTCGATCCCTGGGTCAGGAAGATCCCCTGGAGGGGGAAATGGCAACCCATCCCAGTATTCTTGCCTCAGAAATACCTTGGACAGAGGAACCTGGCGGGCTATAGTGCATCAGGTCGCAAAGAGTCAGACACAACTGAGCAACTAAACAACAAAGAACAACATTCTCAGGACAAGATCTGTCACCCAGGCCTTCTAATGTCTAGAAGATTCTTGATCACCTTTCTCCCAGGTCCCTCCATTTCCTTCTGTTGCGGGAAACCGGAGAGAATCAAACCAAACCAATATGAGGGCTGCTGTTGCAAAGCATAGAGGCTCTCCTTAGGCTGGGTGTCTGGCCTCCCAGCTGTGTCCGAGAGGAGAAGCAGAAGGAGATTTTATGGCTTGGGGACGGGGCGTGAACGGATGGGGTTTCCCTTCTCTGGCACTGAGGGCCTGATCAAACTTGAGTATGAAATTCTCAGACCAGAGTGTTTGCAGAGCTCTGCCTGACTGGCGGAGGGGAGAGGGAGGGACAAAGCAGAGTTGAGTCTAAATGACAGCAGCCAACTCCAGCCAGCCAGAGAGGGCTTAGCAAGAGGCGGGGCCAGGTGCGGAGCTGTAGAGTGATTTGGACTAACCAGTCAGTCAATGCAGATAACCTCTATGCTGTCAAGATATTGCCGCCATGTTTTCTACAATCATAGTAACCAGTCAGTCAATGCAAGATATTGCCACCATCTTTCCTACAATCATACTGTGGAGGAACAGTGACCCTGTCCCTCCTGTCAGAGGGCAGGACAGGGAGGGTGCCAGTCACCTAGCCCTGACTCTGGTCTCTTCAGGATGCACGCCTCTCCTCCCCGTGGCTTGGGCCGCAGTTCATGAACACCACCCCTGATCTAGTGCAGACAAGGGTATAAAGGCTGAGCACCCTCATCTGGGCCATGGCTAACAAAACGATTGGTTGTTGGTCTCTCCAACCCACTTCCTGATTCACAGTCAAGGAGGAAACCAGGACGGACCCTCGAGTCTGGTACCTCTCACTTCCTTTTCTTGTCTCCGTCTGAGAGAGGCATCCCTCCATAATGGTTGGACTGTGGGTCTCTCAGCCCCAGACCCAAGGCCCTAGAGCAGCCCTGACTCCCCCTGCTGGGAACACACACCGGGTCTCCGCGCCACATCCGAGTGATCTGGAATGAAGGTCCGGACGCCAGAGAGCTTCTGGGGCCTTGAAGGATACTGAGGAGACGCAGAGGGACTTGTACTCAAGAGCACGGCAGCCCTGCGGGACCACTGGGAAGCGCAGCCTGTCTTCACCGAAGGCGCCAGGGGATGGGGTTACAGAGGCCTTGGGCCGAGGGTCGGCCCGCGGCGGCAGAGAACAGAGAAGATGACTGGGTGGGGTGCAGGTCTCAGTTCAGGCCTGTGGCGTGGTGACAGGCGTGTGCGGTCCTAGTGCCCTGGGGAAGGATGTGTCCTGCCCGGAACGCCAGAGTTAGGGGGTCCCGCGGCCTCGCGTCGGTCCTCCTCCCTTCCTCCCGGCTCCCCTGGGGGCGGGGCGGGAGGGCCGCGA
>SJYV01018190.1:221912-242702 GCA_006410875.1 Neotragus pygmaeus | reverse complement strand
GGGTAGAGNCAAGAGCACGGCAGCCCTGCGGGACCACTGGGAAGCGCAGCCTGTCTTCACCGAAGGCGCCAGGGGATGGGGTTACAGAGGCCTTGGGCCGAGGGTCGGCCCGCGGCGGCAGAGAACAGAGAAGATGACTGGGTGGGGTGCAGGTCTCAGTTCAGGCCTGTGGCGTGGTGACAGGCGTGTGCGGTCCTAGTGCCCTGGGGAAGGATGTGTCCTGCCCGGAACGCCAGAGTTAGGGGGTCCCGCGGCCTCGCGTCGGTCCTCCTCCCTTCCTCCCGGCTCCCCTGGGGGCGGGGCGGGAGGGCCGCGAGCTCGGTCTCTGGACTGTTCCTGCGGGATGCCGCCCGTATTAATCACCCTCGGCGGGGCCTCTCTGGCTTCCGCCCGCCACGCTGCTTCCTCTGAGCGCTCCTGTCCTCTCTCTGACGCTGCTTCCTGACCTTGACTCTGACCGGTCGCCGCGGGGCTTTCCTTTGTGCTTGATCTAACCATGTGGTGGAACGATGGAAACGGAACATGGTTCTGTCAAGCACCGCGGAAAGCACCGCGCTCTCCTGCAGCATGGCCCGCCGCGCCGGACGCCTCTTCTCTGCTCTGGAGCACCGCACCCGCCTCCGCCAGACCCACCTCTCCCGGGCCAGCCTCACCACGGGCGGGGGTCCAGGGGCGGGGAGCAGTCGCGAAGGACTCACAGAGTGCCCCCCCTCCCACTCCAGCTAGCAGATCCAGGCTGAAAGGGGGGCTGCAGAAGCCCACCGGGGCGGGGCGGGCCCAGATCTGCCTCCTCGTCTCTGTTGGTAGGGAGTCGCCCTTCCCTAAGTCTAGTCCGAGTGCCAGCCAAGGGGAAGGTCTTTAGGTCTGAGACCACTGCTTTTCTTCTTCCATTTGAAGGGAACACGTATACCCAAGGCATATGCCATTTGCTTCATCGAAGAGTCCCAGCCCCAAGCTCATCTTCTCAACTGGTTTAACCTGAATGTCCTACTGGTGGTGACCCACCCCTCACCCACCATCTTTACAGGAGCATTAGGATTTAATCTGAGCATGAGAATGATGGAACACCCGAGAGTCTGAGACACTGGGTGTAGCCTGAGGCTTCTCCTGGAACTGACCCCGCTCCTCGTGAGGACTTTGACCCTGGTTCCCTCACAACCTAAGGTCCAGACTGTTTTCTTGAGCTGTCAAGCACAGTTAACATGAGATCAAAGTGCTGGGCTGCTCAGTGGTTCTAGTTGACTGCCATGCAGACCTTCCTGCCTCTGATAATAAAGAGAGGGGTCTTGGGGCCTCCCATTCTGTTCATTTCTTGATAGACCCAGCGTAACCAGAAGATGGTGTTGTTGATTCATACCCTGCAGTCTGTATCCTGGCCCACATGAGAGACGGCTCTGGCTTGAGCCAGGAGCTGCGCTCTGGGCTCCCGGGGCGATGTGCGGCTCTTACTGTCTTTTCTCTCTCAAGTTACCCCCAACCCCAGAGCCAGGGCCCAGCATTGCCAAGCCATGGAGAATCCTGTTTAACTCTGGATTCCTTTACCATGGGTTGAGTGTTTACTCTAGACCCAGTGCTGAGCTATTTTACATCATCACCTTGTTCAGTCTTCACAGCAACCCTATCAATCCCATAGAGAAAGGAGTGGCTACTCACTCCAGTATTCTTGCCTGGAGAATCTCATGGACAGAGGAGCCTGGTGGGCTACAGGGGTCGCATGAGTTGGACATGACTGAGTGACTAACACTTTTTTTTTTTAATATTGAGGCACAGAGAGGTCAACTCACTTTCCCAGGGCCATCAGATTCCAACATGAATGCTGTTTACAGCTGTAATCCTCAGCCGTCCCAGCTATGGACAAGGCCCTTTGCCTTGAATTACAAAATCAAAAAGACATTGACTTGACTTGATAGGATATTGAAAAAATCTTTTAACACCCCCTTTCAAGCTTCCTTTCGTTAACCACAAACGGCTTGAGCAAGAAAGAGAGCAAACACCCTTGTTTACACAGCTCCTCCCCACCAGCATGAATACCATACCAAGACCCATTTGGAACAGAACAGGTCCTTGGGGCCAGAGAAACTCCCTTTCCCTCTGAACAGAGGGGGCATGCCGAGTTTTCCTAGCCCTCCTCAGCTGGCTATGACCAGAAACTACCCAGCTGCAGGCTGTGGCTATTTGCCTCTGCTGCCAGGCAGATGGCTGATTCATGTCAGACCCTGAGGGGCTGAGCTCACTAGGACAGCTGTCTGCCCAACCAGTCTCCAAGTTCCTGGTGAACAGTTGCTGTTTTCCAGCCAGTTGGTATCTGGGCCCCCAGCCTTTGCCCATGAGTGGATAACTGTATGCCTAGCACTGTTCTCTTGATTCCATTCATTACCTCTGACCTCTGCTTGTCCTTTCAAGCCGAAGAGCCCCAGCAAGCCTCCTGCTCCCCCCAGTTCCTCTTTCTGCTTCTTTCCGTCTTCTTTCATCCCACCCACCTTAGGGAGCTAGAAGAGGATAGTTCTGTGCCTTGGCCTTTCCTTGGTCCTGAAAATGGTGCATCCATGACTTCTCTTCAGCAAACTCATTGCCCAGAGGATGGTTCAGAATGCAGACAGCTCGTGACAGCAGGCACCCTGGGCCCAGCGCCAGCCTCAGAGCCGAGTCCGTCCAAGGAATGGGAGCTCTGGCTCCTCACCTGCCCCAGGCCAAAACCATGCCAGTGTGGCACACATTCTCTCCTGGGAAGTGGCGGCAGGGCAAGGATTCATAATAAAGTCACATTGCTGTGCATTCCTCTCCTCTGGTCTCTTAAAGTTTCTCTGTACTCATGTTCCAAGTGTCGTCGTTCTGAACTGCCTGCCAAGGGGGAGGAGGGCTCCGGGGGCAGAAGTTGGTGAAATGCCAGTTGACATCAGTTCTCCCAAGAGCCTGGTTCAGCCAGGGTCTAGTTTTATGGCCCTTCTTCAAATCCTCTGAGATCTCTCCTCTCTGAACTCTCCCAAAGAGAAGAAATGACAGCCTATTTAAGTTACTCCTCTCCTACTAAGTATTTCTGTCAGTGACGAATACACATGGAGATTGAAATTGACTTTTAAAGCTCTAGAAAAGTTAAAAATACTTTTGGATAGTTATGAGCATTAGGCATAACAAATGGCTCTGAGAAACCCTGGGTAATTTGGGTAATGAAATATGAACTGATGGAGGTAGCGTTTCAGGCTGGCCCTGGCTGGGGTATGCACCCTTTCCGTCTCGTGTGTACACCGTTATTAACATTTCTGGCTCCCGCTCGTAGAAAATATCACACTCCAACCCCCTCATTATTACAAACCAGGGCAATAACAAAAACAGCAGGGGGAAAAATGTTGCGAAGAACATATTAGTCCATCGAATCTAATTGCAAAATCATTTCATTAAAATGGGTCGGCAGCTCCATTGCAGAGGTCAGCCAGTTGTAGTCTAAGTATAGTACAGGGAGAGATTCTCGCTAACCACACATGCTCTCACCTTGATTAAAACGAAAACGCATTTAATCAGCGGCTGTCCCTGCCCGGGGCCCAGCCGTGCACATCTTCAGGCTCATCGTGTTGGCGAGCAAACTGTCCTCCCTCCTGTCTTTCTGGCTTTGATCACTCAGGGCTCCTCCATTTGCAAGGATCCCACTGTAGACACCCTCTCAAGGAAAAATACATGCGTGCACGAAAAGCTTCTTTACAACCATGGGGAACCCCCATCAGGGAATAAGAGAGCACTGTCATTCGGCAGAGTCTGCACGATGCGATTTACCCAAGACTCAGCACACTGATGTGTCTGGGAGAAAATGGCCCAGGTCAGAGTTATTCAGTGGGATGGCTGCTGGCAAGCCAAGGGCAAGAGATTTGCTTAATACATTGGACCAGGAAGCCATCCAAATAACCGGGGATACCTGTGTGGATTTTGCTTATACAAGCCTGGGATGAAATGGGGTGAAGGAGGTGGATGGGGAAGGAGCAGAGAGGAAAAGGAGGCAGGTCCAAGCCTTGACCTTCTGTTTTAGGTAGATGATGTCCCTTCAGAGTCAGAGACCCAAGTCTCTCCCCAATCAGGCATTACCGTAGGCAGAAAACGTGAGGAGTGAAAAACAAAGCAATCAGTGGAGACATTTCCTTCCTTCCTGTCTCCCCAAAGCCCACTAGCAGAAAATACCATTCAGTTCACCTCCACTTGACCGTATTATCATTCGCAGGACTGAGGTTAAGGTTTTGTCCAAAAGCAGATATGCAGTAAGCATGGTATTAGTCACACGGACCGTGGCGGCAGTCTGCCTGGGTTTGTTTCTCTGCCATGTCCTGAATGACCTGCAGGCCTTGGTGTCCTCATTTGTAACATGGAGTCGTAATAGTCCCAGAGTGTGGGGCGGATTTAATGGAGTCATCTGTTTGAAGTGCCCAGAATAGTGCCTGGCTCGTGATTCATGCTCCATACGTGTCAGCTATTATCACTCGCTATGCTGATTGGGCTTCCCTGGTGGTTCAGAGGTTAAAGCGTCTGCCTGCAATGCGGGAGACCCGGTTCCATCTCTGGATCAGGAAGATCCCCTGGAGAAGGAAATGGTAACCCACTCCAGTATTCTTGCCTGGAGAATCCCATGGACAGAGGAGCCTGGCAGGCTACAGTCCACGGGGTCGCAAAGAGTCGGACATGACTGAGTGACTTCACTTAACATGCTGATGGTAATGGCCTCTGACATGTCACATGTTCCACTACGTCCTAGGGGAAAAAAGAAACAAAACAGAATCACAAACATCTGTAGAACTCTTGACCCTTTTGACCTTTTCCNGAGTCGGACATGACTGAGTGACTTCACTTAACATGCTGATGGTAATGGCCTCTGACATGTCACATGTTCCACTACGTCCTAGGGGAAAAAAGAAACAAAACAGAATCACAAACATCTGTAGAACTCTTGACCCTTTTGACCTTTTCCCAGAAGCTCTCCACCATCTTGATCGCCCTTGAATCTTCATGACAGCCCCTGTGAGATAGGGGCAACTATATAATTCCCATTTTACAGGCAGAGAGATTGAGGTTTAAGTAATGAAGTCTGGGCAAACCTACGCCCTCTACTGCCCAAATCTCTGTACTGCAGGTTCCCCATTCTGCTTCTAATATACTAAGATGGCCAAGGCCCACCTCAGCTAGCCAGGCAAACAAGTGACATTCACATTCCCTGAAGCACTGTGGACAGTTTATGTCCTGACACCCCATTTATGCACTGGACAAATGTTAGCCAAGCTCTTGTGCCTGTCATTGTGCTGATGATATGTTGAAGGTGAAAATAAAAGAGACTCAACCCCAATCAGCTGGCTCATGTCTGATAGGAGAATCAAACCTTCCCTTTTATCTCAGGCAAAATTTGTGGTCTTACAGAGGTTCACCCAGGTGCCAGGGGATCATTTCTGATCATTAAAGGAGCTCCTGAGGGCATCTCTCAAGACAGTGCCTCACTGGCCCTGTTACCATAGCTGTGCAACCTCAAGAAAAATTCAATTCCAAACATTAATCTTAGCTCCAACTACTTGTAGCTTATTGTAAGTGGCTTTTGACTGTAGTTAAACAGAGCTTCCTTTCAAAGGCAGCAGGTACATTTAACCCTCACAAGAGTTGTGCTTGATTTCACAGTGTTTTAAGTATGAATTCATTACCAGTATTTTTTTTTTTAAAGAATTGTCAGGCAACCCTGAGCCAAATTCCCAAGCAGTAGGGCAGCAGGCATCAATTCCCCGGTACCCCAACTCTCATGGTTACTTCCCAATGATAAAATCGCGTGTCAGTGGTTTTGATTCCCGTGTGCTGGGCCCCTTTACCCTTTCAGTCCCTGCATTGTCCCTGAAGACAGCTGAGTCTGTTACCCGCTTCCCTGACCTCATTCCCACCCTTGGTATAGCTTTCATCAAAACCCCTTCAAAAATGTCCTCAAAATGTACTTAGAGGGTCTATAGATGTTGGGCATCATAGACTAAAACACCCCTCAATTGTACACCAAGTTCCTGATGTGGAAAAAGGTCTGTGTGACCCACGGAAGCTTAAGAACTCATGGAGCTTGTGCTGTTAGACCTGAAAGTGTTGAATGGTAAAGACCGAAGGGAAGCAAGCGGCCTGGAGACTGAGGGGCGGGAGGCGCGGCAGGGTGGCGCCAGCTGAGGGCAGTGCCGCCTCCGGCTCTGGCCACCACTCCCCCATCCATGTCCCCCGTCCCCACTGCCCACAGCCCTGCCCTGGCCCGGGCTGGCAATGCTGATGCCCCTCTTTGGCCCCCCAGGCTCGGAGGATTACCGCAGCAGGTTCAGCAGTGAGTGCTTCATGGACCTCGTGTGCCCGGACAGGTGCCGCTGCGAGGGCACCATCGTGGACTGCTCCAACCAGAAGCTGGCCCGCGTCCCCAGCCACCTCCCCGAATATGTCACCGACCTGTGAGTGCCAAAGGGGCAGGACCCTGCACATCCCCACACCCATCTCCCTAAGCCAGCTAGGGCATGGGTGGGCTTCTAGAGGTGACCCCCCTAGCTCAGTCACCCGGGTACTCCTTGCTGTCTGCTACTTCCCAGCTGAGTGCAGACCCTCACGCCTCCACTGGGGACTGTTTACTTGCAAATAAAGACATTTCATTCATTCTACAAAGATTCTCTGAACACTCACTGGGAGTCAGGCACTGCCAGGCCCACCCATTTTCACAAGAATAAGGCAGACCACCCTTCCTGGCCCTTAAGAAGCTTACAACATAACCAGAAAGATGGATACGACCTGAAGTGAGAAAACAGCGAGAATCATCAGATGTATCTGAGCCTCCGGCTATCTCTGCTAATAAAGAGGCGTTTACCCAGAAGTGAGAGAGCTCAGAATTCCAGCGTGGGGTGAGGAGGGTGCAGCGGGCGGGGGCTGACACACCTGGGCCTGACTCCTGCCTTTTCCACTCCTCCTGAGATTGGGCAAGTTGCTTCTTAGATCTGAGCATCAGATTCTGAGCTGTAAAATGGAGGTGATGATACCTCCCTCCTGCAGGGGTGAGAAAGATGAGGGAAGAGGAGGCGAGCACAGGCTTCATCTTGAATCTGCGTGTGGAGTAAACCCTGTGCAAATGGTTGTTGTTGTTATTATTCTCTTTGACTTTACAAATCACACTAGGGCCTTTCTTTGCTTCCTGCTCTCCCTGGGTTTGTATGAACAGTGAGCGTGGAGTCCCTGAGCTGCCCTTAGCAGAGGGACGTGGTCAGGAAAGCACTGAGTGGCTTGCAGTGCTGGAAGAATCTGGGGAGCCCTCCCAGGAAGTTTAAGTGGTGATTGGTACCCCTACAAAATGAAGGCAAATCTCTGACCCTCGATCGTTCGAGCGCTGAGTGTTCAGCAAGGTGTATAGGCCCTTATCACAGGGGCTCCTCCACGCAGAGAAGCTGGCCGCCCTTCGCACACCCCTCCTCTCACTGCTGGGCGCCCCGTGCTGAGGAGTCATACAGTTTCTGCAGTGCTATGGACCTGGGCTGAGCAAAGTCCAGGCGTCAGCTTANTCTGCTCTGGCCCATCTCAGTCTCGCCGTCATGCCCCAGGAAGCAGGACACTGAGACAGGGCCACGCAGAGCCAGAGCATGCATTCTGCACAACCCCTGAGCCTCAGCCCCTCTCCCCTCTGCCCAACCCTGCCCCCTACTCTGCACTCATCATCTACCCCCAAGGGGTGGTGGGAGGGACTCTACTGAGCACCAGCAGTGCAATAAGGGGACCCAGGGTGCATGTGTTATCACTGTCATGTCTGAATCTTGGCAACCCCAAAGGCTGTAGTAATTTTCGTGAGATGACAGTTGGAAGGTCTGCTTTTAGACAGACTCTAAAGGCCTCCACGTGGGTGTGACCCACTGGAGCAGAAACACCAGCTGCCTCACCTCCTTCATCTGTAATCACACTAGTACACAGCTGGACGCACTCCCCCCACCTTCCCTTCCCCGGGTGCCCCAGTAGACATGCCAGCTTGGACAAGGGCCCCTTCACCATCTAACTAACTCCCTTCTCCTTTACCCTGCTCCCCACCTGCACCACACACACCACATCTCCCAGCCCGAGTTTGGGTCTGCCTCTGGAACAAAGGAAATATGGTCGTAGCCTCATTATTCACAGACTCTGTATTTGCTAACATTTATTTGTAATCTCAAAATCCATACTCACATGTTTTCATGGTCATTCCTAAACACAGAGCAGCAAAAAATTTGAGTCATCATACACGCATGCCCTCAGCTGAAACAGAACAAGGCCACGCTCTGAGTTCTTATTTCAGTTCCGAGACTGGAAACAAGTGTCCAATCCACAGTGTATTTAGTGCCACAGTTTTTTGCATATCTGTGCTTTTGTAGGTGATTTCACTGTTTAAAATGGACCTAAAGCATAGTCCAGAAGGACTGTGTGCTTTACGGAGAAAATTCTTGTTACGTAAGCTTTGTTCAGGCAAGACTTATAGTACTATTGGTTGTGAGTACAGTGTAAACAAATCAACAATATATATCCAACAAGATGTCTTTAAACAGAAACATG
The DNA here is from genome assembly GCA_006410875.1 of Neotragus pygmaeus. Taxonomy (NCBI): domain Eukaryota; kingdom Metazoa; phylum Chordata; class Mammalia; order Artiodactyla; family Bovidae; genus Neotragus; species Neotragus pygmaeus. The sequence continues at coordinate 234,161 of SJYV01018190.1, read as the reverse complement.
CATGAAACAAGGTTATGTATTGATCGGCTAACAAAAATAGCGTGACCAGGGGCTCATAGGGACCTAACCCTCAATTTCCCATAGAAGCGATGGTTTAGCATTCACTAATTCATCTTGCCTGTGACTTTGTAGAACTGAAGCACGATGAATAATGAGAATTAATTGTAACCCTTATTTTATGTTGCTCTCCACCCATCACATCAGTCCCCTTCAGGCAAGAAGGAAAGAGACTTTTCCTGCCCTGTGCAGCATCTGAATCCCGTCAGAGCTAGTCAGGCTTTGTCCCTCCCTCCCTCCCTGCCTGCAGTTTCCACTGTGGCTGTGGCTTCAGGACTGCTCTCTCCTGGGAGCAGTGGCAAGCACAGGAACTGAAGGAGCAGAGGAGGGAGGGCTCATGCGGGTTGGGGAGGACCATCTATAGCTTCAGGAATGCAGCACAGACATCACCCATCACTTGCCAGGACATGTCCTTTCAAATTCAACCCCAAACTTCCTGCTCATCTTGTGGCTAAGACTGCGTGCTCCCAATGCTGGGGACCCAAGATCAATCCCTGCTCGGGGAACTAGATCCCACATGCTGCAACAAAGAGTTCACGTGCCACAAGTAAGACACAGCACAGCCTCAGTGTCCAAGCAGAAAAAGGGAGGGGTGGGGATTGTGGCTTCATGGGAGCTGAGCTCTCATCAGAGGAGACAGGTGGCACACAGTTCATCCTGGCATTCACCATGCTGGGAGGAGGGTTGGGGTTGCCAAATATTCCCTTCCTGAGAGCAGCCAGAAATGCAGGTGTAGGGGAAGAGCAGCCAGACATGCATTTGTTCTGAGTTCAACTCTGCCCCTCCCCTGCTATGTCACTCCAAGAATGCCCTTAGCCTTTCTGTACTTTAATGTATTTATTTGCATAATAGAAATAAATCCTTGTAAGTTATGATGAGGATCAGAAGTGTAAGGCTACTATGTATAAAATAGTTAACTAGTGAGAATCTACTGTATAGCACAAAGAACTCTTCTCAGTATTCTATGGTGACCTAAATGCAAAAAAAGAGGGGATACATGTATACGCTGAGCTGATTCACTTTGCTGTACAGCAGAAATGAACATAACATTGTAAAGCAACTATCAGTTCAGTTGCTCAGTCGTGTCCAACTCTTTGCGACCCCATGAATCGCAGCACACCAGGTCTCCCTGTCCATCACCAACTCCCGGAGTTCACCCAAACTCATGTCCATCGAGCTGGTGATGCCATCCAGGCATCTCATCTCCGTCGTCCCCTTTTCCTCCTGCCGCCAATCCCTCCCAGCATCAGAGTCTTTTCCAATGAGTCAACTCTTCACATGAGGTGGCCAGAGTACTGGAGTTTCAGCTTTAGCATCATTCCTTCCAAAGAACACCTAAGACTGATCTCCTTTAGAATGGACTGGTTGGATCTCCTTGCAGTCCAAGGGACTCTCAAGAGTCTTCTCCAACACCACAGTTCAAAAGCATCAATTCTTTGGCGCTCAGCCTTCTTCACAGTNAGGGAGAGCTGGCAGGCCCAGAACACCGGGGCACGGAGGGCTCTTGTCGGGGACACTGGCTGAATCCAGAGTCAGTGTTTCCAAGGTTGGCTTTTCAGCTCCCTCGGCATCTTTAGTTATATTGGGCAGAGCTGCCAACTTACAAAACACAATTAAGCTTAATTCACTGAGAAGGAGGAAAAAACAAGTTATACAATGTTCCTCCAAAGGTCACAGTCTGGGAATCTGCAACCAGCAGGAGAGAGCAAGGCAGGGCCATCCAAGTGGGAAGTGAGTTTTCCTCTGAGCAGCCCTTTGCAGGCACCCCACGGCCCTGCTCTCTGTGGGTCTCCTCTGTCCTCTCCTTTTGGGTGAGTCAGGCTAAGCAGAGGCCTCTCTGCTCGACCTGCACCTGTTCATTCAGTCCCCCCGGGTTGTCATTGAAATAAGCCATTTGCAACAGTGTGAATGGACATGAAGGGTGTTATGCTTAGTGAAATGAGTTAGAGAAAAACAATAGTGTATGAGCTCACTTGTATGTAGAATCTAAAAATCAAAACGAATGTATATGTATATAACAAAATGGAAACAGACTCACACATACAGAGAATGAACTAGAGTTACCACTGGGGAGAGAAAAGCAGGGGAAGGGGCCAGGTTGGGGAAGGGGCTTAAGAGGTACCAACTACTATGTGCAAAATAAATAAGTTACAAGCATATATTCTACAGCACAGGGAATATAGCCGATAGTTTATAATAACTTTAAATGAAGTGTAAGCTATGGCATCACCGACTCAATGGATATGAGTCTGAGTAAACTCCAGGAGTTGGTGATGGACAGGGAGAGGCCTGGTGTGCTGCAGTCCATAGGGAAGCAAAGAGTCAGACACGACTGAGTGACTGAACTGAACTGAAGCTATAATGTTGAATCACTATGTTGTATACCTGAAACTAATACAGTATTGTGCATCAACTATACTTTAAAGAGATAGGGGACACTGTGTCACTTGTCCCATTTTAGTGATAGGGAACTTTCAGAGAAGTAAAAACCACTTTCTAAGTCTAATAAGCAGCCTAGTTAGGATTACAAAGCAGTTTAGCCTGACCTCAAATCCTATGTTCTTGTCCATTATTCCAGAAATTCTTAAACTTTGGGGGTCTTCAGTTCAGTTCAGTCACTCAGTCGTGTCCGACTCTGTGACTCCATGAATTGCAGCACGCCAGGCCTCCCTGTCCATCACTAACTCCCAGAGTTGACTGAGACTCACGTCCATCAAGTCCGTGATACCATCCAGCCATCTCATCCTCAGTCGTCCCCTTCTCCTCCTGCCCCCAATCCCTCCCAGCATCACAGTCTTTTCCAATGAGTCAACTCTTCACATGAGGTGGCCAAAGTACTGGAGTTTCAGCTTCAGCATCATTCCTTCCGAAGAAATCCCAGGGCTGATCTCCTTCAGAATGGACTGGTTGGATCTCCTTGCAGTCCAAGGGACTCTCAAGAGTCTTCTCCAACACCACAGTTCAAAAGCATCAATTCTTTGGCGCTCAGCCTTCTTCACAGTAAAACTCTCACATCCATACATGACCACAGGAAAAACCATAGCCTTGACTAGACGGACCTTAGTCGGCAAAGTAATATCTCTGGTTTTGAATATACTGTCTAGGCTGGTCATAACTTTTCTTCCAAGGAGTAAGAGTCTTTTAATTTCATGGGTGCAGTGATTTTTAAGCCCCTCAAAATAAAGTCTGGCACTGTTTCCACTGTTTCCCCCTCTCTTTCCCATAGAATGATGGGACCGGATGCCATGATCTTCGTGTTCTGAATGCTGAGCTTTAAGTCTTAAGATCCCTTTTGTTGTTGTGATGGTTGTTATTTCATCCCTAAGTCATGTCTGACTTTTTTGTGACCCCACAGACTATAGATCACCAGGCTCCTCTGTCCACCCCACGGACTATAGACCTCCAAGCTCTTTTGTCCATGGGATTTCCCAGGCAAGAATATTGGAGTGGGTTGCCTTTTCCTCCTCCAAAGGATCTTCCCAACCCAGGGATCAAATCCACATCTCCTGCCTTGGCAGGCAGATTCTTCACCACCACCAAGACCCCTTTCCATTTTTCAGAAGCCTCCAGGACTCTAAGAACTTGTGTCGATGTGGATTTTATCTGTTGATGTGTACCATATTGTAAACTGCAACTGAGTAGTTCTAGTTTAAATTATATTTTAAAATATTTATTTTAATTTCATTTAAAAGTGACAACAATATACCATCACATTTTCTATAAAAAGCATACTTTTGTGAAAACAAACAAAAAGAAATTTCATTGCGAAGAATGACATTGTTTTATAAATGTCATAGAGGAAACTGGATTATTACATCTGCTTCAGCAATCACTCTGTTGTGATATGTTCTGAGTGAACTATAGGAAGAAAATCTGACTTCACACAGATATGTAGTTAGAAAAAGAATTTGGGTAGCTTTTTCAAATAATTGTGAACATTCTTCTCTGATAATATACCAAAACAGCATAGTAGTCATTTCTTTTTTCTTTTGAATTTCCTTGACACATAGTTGATTTACAATGTTGTGTTAATTTCTAGTACCTCAAAGTGACTCAGTTATACCCTGGTGGCTCAGAGGTTAAAGCGTCTGCCTCCAATGCGGGAGACCTGGGTTCGATCCCTGGGTCGGGAAGATCCCCTGGAGAAGGAAATGGCAACCCACTCCAGTATTCTTGCCTGGAGAATCCCGTGGACAGAGGAGCCTGGTGGGCTACAGTCCACGGGGTTGCAAAGAGTTGGACACGACTGAGCGACTTCACCTATTCTTTTTCACATTCTTTTCCGTTATGGTTTATCACAAGGTATTGCCATAGTCCACGGGGTCGCAAAGAGTCGGTCAGACACGACTGAGCGACTTCACCTACTCCTTTTCACATTTTTTCCCATTATGTTTATCATAAGGTATTGCCGTAGTTTCCTGTGCTACACAGTAGGACCTTGTTGCTTATTCAGTGCATTTATACTGGTTTACATCTGCTAATTTCAATTTCATATTCCTTCTCTTCCCCAGCGGATCTGTTCTCTGTGTCTGTTTCTGTTTCATAGATATGTTCTTCTGTGTGCTATTTTAGATCTCATGTATAAGTGATATCACATGGTATTTGTCTTTCTCTTGTGACTACTTCACTTAGTGCGGGAATCTCTAGGCTCATCCATACCGCTGCAGGTGGCGTGATTCCATTTCTTTGAATGACTGGATATTAATCCATTGTACATATGTGCCACATCTTCTTTATCCATTCATCTGTCAGTGGACATTTAGGCTGTTTCCATGCCTTGGCTATTGTAAATAGTGCTGCTATGAACATAGGTACACGTATCTTTTTGAATTATAGTTTTGTCTGGGTATATGCCCAGGAGTGGATTGCTGGTAATTCTATTTTTAGTTTTCTGAGGAAACTCCATATTGTTTTTCGTAGTGGCTGTACCAATTTACATTCCCACAGCAGTGTAGGAGGGTTCCCTTTTCTCCATACTGTCTCTAGCATTCATTATTTATAGACTTTTTACTGATGGCCATTCTGACTTGTGTGAGGTGGTAACTCATCATAGTTTTGCTTTGTATTTCTCTAATAATTAGAGATGATGGATGTCTTACATGTGTCTCTTGGCCATCTGTGTATCCTCTTTGGAGAAATGTATATTTAGGTCTTCTGTCTATATTTCAATCAAGTCGTTTGGGTTTTTGCTATTGAATTATAGGAACTGTTTGTATATTTTGGAAATTAAGTCCTTGTCAGTCACATCATTTGCAAATATCTTCTCCCCATTATTTTCTCCCAGTCTTAGGTTGTCTTTTCATTTTGTTTGTGGTTTCCTTTGCCATGCAAAAGTTTATAAATTTGATTAGATCCTGTTTGTTTATTTTTGTTCTTATTTCTATTGCCTTGGGAGACAGACCTGAGAAAACACTGGTACAATTTATATCAGGGAATGTTTTGCCCATGATTCTCTTTTAGGAGTTTGCCGGTGTCTTGTCTTATATGTAAGCCTTTAAGCCATTCTGAGTTTACTTTTGTGTGCGGATGAGGGTGTGTTCTAACTTCATTGGTTTACATGTACCCGGTACATCGTGGTCATTTCTTAAAGGCTAGTTGTAGTGTGAAACTTGAAACCATATCAATGGGCTCTTTATATTCTTACTTTAAAATCCACTGATCTGTTTTGTATTTTGAATGTGACTTTCCCCCTGATTCATGTTCTTATAATGCACTGGTCATTTGGAAAATATTGTTTTGCTCAGTTTTGCTGATTTTTCTCAATGTTGACACATGGCATTATACAATATTAAAAACATGTGATAGCCATTAATGGTCACCATTGATCTCATCAGGAAAGTCTTGAATTAAGGGGACCCTCTCAAGTCCTGGGTGGCAGTTACAAGTTTTCTAAATTTTTAATTTTCATGTGGAAGCTCAGATTTTATCATCTTCTACAAAGTCTGTCAGTTGTTTCACCTGAAGTGCCAAGGCTCACTCTCTTCGTTGTCAAGAAATTGTCTACTAAATACCCAACTCTGAATCATCTGTTTGCTAGTCATTCTTTTAAGTTAAAATGGTGTTTTATGAAAGAAGAAGAAACAAACAAACAAACCAGTTCTGCTTGTAACTGAGTTGCCCAGGTGCTTTCTCAAGACGCTGATGTCCTTCCTACAGCACAGAAAGGCCCTAGGCACACTTCCCATCTGGCCACAAAGAGCACGAAAAGTTGTGTGCTCCAGAGTCAAGGTTTAACACAATTAATAACTTTTTACTGCTTCGAAAAGGTCATTACATGCATACACTGTCCTTCAAATGTGTGGAGGTGTAGAATAGTGACAACTAATATCGCTTGATGCCGCTGCCCTAGTTCATCCGGAGGTGCCAACACTTTTACTCACACAACGTAAAAGGAAAACAATGTTTTAATCTTATCGCAAAAATTGTTTTAGCCTCATGGACCCCTGAAGCAGGCTCCGCATAGGCATCTAGGGACTACACTTTGAGAAGCACTCAGCTTGTTACATACTATCAGGCAAAGCATACAGACAGCCACCCATTAGAAGTCAGCATCGAGTTCCTGATTTAAAAGCAAGTCTGCGAAGTCTTATTAAAAGTAGCGCAGAGAAACTCCCTGGCAAGCCAGTTGTTAGGACTTGGTGCTTTCACTGCCGGAGCCCAGGTTCAATCCCTGATTTGAGAACTAAAATCACACAAGCCACGCGGTGCTGCCGAAAACGAAAAACCAGAGCAGAAGCAAGCGTGGGGCATCTGAGCCACCAAGGCCACTGGCACAAATCCTCCCTGCAAAGCTGGAGCCTCACTGGCTTCAGAAATTTTTGTTACTCCACCTATGAACTTCTTAGATTCAGACTTACCACTCTGAGAAAACTTACACCTAAAATCGGCTTGCTTCCACTTAAGGGAATGTTACTGACAGCAGGCCTTCTTGGTTCTGTAAACAAACTTTGCAAGCCTACGTCTTCCTAAGGGCTAGAGAGGAGGATGAGAGTCTAGTGCTGGTAGAGGGAGTTCATGCATGGTCCACTCCTGGTCAGTGTCAAGGAAGTGTTGTTAATAATTTTGATAGAAGGACCTGATTTTTTTCTTGGTGTCCTACCGCTGAACTCCCAGAGAGAGAGGAAGGGAGGGATGATCTACCTCCCCTATCTCAACTGTGGAAAGAAAGGATTTCTATAGGGAGATGGGATCTGAGAGATCATGGGCAGCAGCACAGTGGTGCAGAAGCACACACATGCACACGCATGCACGCGCACACACACGCACACTGACAGGAGACTTGAAAGGGCCGGGGCTTGGCCAGGAGGGAGCAGGGCTGAGACACAGCTCTATGGGAGTGAGTGCAGCAGGAGGTGATGACAAGAATGCACTGCTGAAAGGACCTAGCCCAGCACTGGCCAACTCCAAGGGGCTGGAGGATGGGGGGCTGGGCTACAGCAAGGAGCTCGGATGAAACTTCCTCCTCATCTCCAACCTAATTAGGTAATGGATATGCATGCAAAACCAGGAGAAAAGGGACTTCCATGGCGTGGTGGTCCAGTGGCTCAGAATCCACCTTCCAGTGCAGGGGGCGCAGTTTCAATCCCTGGTCAGGGAACTAAGATCCCATGTGCTGCATGGTCCAGCCAAAACCAAAAAAAAAAAAAAAAAAAAAAAGGAGGAGGAGGAGCCAAGTGATGAGCACAGATGAGTAGCGTGGACAGATGTGCTTTGGACCAGGAAGGAATCCAGGAAGTTTTGCCCACTGAAACCATTATGAAAGCAAGGAAAAATGCCCTGACTGTGTAAAATCCACCAGGGCTATCATTTATAGAGCTTTACTTGTGCCAGATCTTCTCAGATGTGATCTCATTTAATCCTCCCCCTAGTCTGACAAGGCAGCATGTAGGACTTATTTCCATTTTGCAGATGAGGTGTCTGAGACACAGGAAGACTGAATAATTTCTTGCTTTTTCTTTTTTTCTAATTTGGCTGTGCTGAATCTTAGTTGCAGGATGCAGGAACTTCATTGCCACATGTAGACGCTTAGGGGCAGCATGTGGGATCTAGTTCCCCAACCAGGGATGGAACCCAGGCCCCCTGCATTAGGAGCACATCTTAGCACAACATCTTAGACCACTAGGGAAGTCCCTGAATAATTTCTTAAAATAATGCTGCCAAGAAGCAGCAGAACATAAACACAAGTCCAGGTCAATCTGATCCACAGGCCCATCCTTAAGCCACTACACTCCTCCCTCTGGCAGAAGCACAGGTCCCTGTGTGCCCAGCCCAGCAGCCCAGCGTATTGGGCATTTGCAGAAGATAGCCACAGTCTCCTGGGGACCTGCCACCTGCATTCAGGCAGGGAGAGGGCAGGCACAGCACTCCTGCTGTGAAGCAGTAGGGACCTGTCAGTGATTCCAGCTGGGTCTGTCCTGACAGCTGGACCTGCGCTAGCAACGCCAGCTGCTGCCCAAGAAGAGGCTGATACTTTCTGTGATCCCCTGTCCTGGGCAGGTTCCTCCAAGCACTTTCTGAAGCAGCTGCTCAGCTCTGGCTGCGTCCTTGCCTTTATTTGGCCCAGCAAGAAGGGCAGAAATTGCCTACAGCCAGCTGGAGGGAGCTGACCGCATCTTTGAGAGCAGACTGGCTGTGGGCACAGTGGCACTCAGGAGTCCTGGCACAGACCCTGGCCTGGAGGAGACCTCAGCAGATGACTGCAGGAGAAGACGCTTCTCAGCTGGCAGGCAGGCATGGCCATCTGAGAGGGGGACTGAGGGAGGCCTGAGCAAGCCCCCTTTGCTCAGTCACGTGTTCGTGGAGTTTCTCACACCAGATCCCATTGCGGAAGCTGGGAACACGGCAACTTCCATGATGGATAAGACCCCTGATGTCAGAAACTTAGCAGCGGGGAGACAAACGGTGCAGAAGCACCCCAGTGAATCAGGCTTTCAGGTATCGGGGCAGCACTTCCCAGGAAAGCAAAGCACAGGAAGAAGTGGGAAGAAAGTGTTCTAGGAAGACCCCAAGGAGGAAAAATCTTAAAGGCAAGAAACTGAGAAGACCAAGAGTGCAGCAGACAGAATGGTTTAGGGGTTGGTGCATCCTGGAAACTTGAGGAGGGCCGTGTGCATGCCTGTAGGCTGTGTGGACGGTTGCCTCTTTATCCCAGGAGAAACGCGAGAGCCAAGGAGGAATTTTTAAACAGGAAAGTGACATGATATGATTCTCATTTTAGAAATATTACTCTGGAAGCAGACTCTGGAGAATAGGCAGCCAGGGGATCATTATCTATCTTTCAGTAATCAAATTTATTGTCGGATGGGGAGACAGATGTGTGCATGTGTAAACAGATGAAATGCAAGCTCAGAGAGGTGAGATATATACATATGTAATNTATGATTCTCATTTTAGAAATATTACTCTGGAAGCAGACTCTGGAGAATAGGCAGCCAGGGGATCATTATCTATCTTTCAGTAATCAAATTTATTGTCGGATGGGGAGACAGATGTGTGCATGTGTAAACAGATGAAATGCAAGCTCAGAGAGGTGAGATATATACATATGTAATCAGATGGTAAAGAATCTGCTTGCAATGTGGGAGACCTGGATTCAATCCCTGGGTCAGGAGGATACCCTGGAGAAGGACATGGCTACCCACTCAGTATTCTAGCCTGGAGAATTCCATGGACAAAGGAGCCTGGCAGGTTACATACAGTCCATGGGGTTGCAAAGAGTTGGACACAACTGAGCAACTAACACTTCTATATTCTTCTCTATATGTTCAAAATGTACTGAACAGTTCAAAGGTATTGGAGCCAGGCACTGCTCCAAGGCTTTCCACAAAAACTCTCATCTAATCATCATGATCATTTCAAGGTGAAATAATTATCAGCCCCATTTTACAGATGAGGCAACACAAACTCAGAGAGGGTAAGTAAATTGTCCAAGGTCACACAGCTATTAGCTAGTGGAGCCAGGATATGAGCCTCAGCTTCCTGACTCCTGAGTTTCCTATGCTCACTCAGAGGTCCCCCTATGGACTCCTGGTCTGGAGTTGGGGTTCCTGGAAGGTGGCCACCTTCCTCATCCTCCACCATTCAGTAGGTCTGAGAGTTCTCTGAGGGGCCCTTATCAGCACCACCAAGCTCAGAGTAGAGATGGGGAACCATCCATTTGACAGGGCTCCGTGTGGATTTTCATGCGAGGCAGACATGTGCGCTCGCTAGTGCTGGGGCTGAAACAGAGCATTTAAATGCAGATCAATGCAGAGGTTGACCCGCTGGAAATGCTCTGGTAGTTCTAAGGCTGGCAGGGCAAGAGTGCAGTCTTCTAAATGGTCCCTCTGGGGCCCAGGCTGCAGGCTACAGGCAAGTTTGGAGTTCAGAGTGTTCATGAAGGGTTTCCTACAAAGAATGCTTTCCCACACAACTGCATCTGCATTTCTGAAGGAAACCTTTTGATTCTGCATCTTCTGAGCCTCAGTGCCAGATCACCAGGGATATTCTGTACTTAAAACAGCTCCCCTCACTGCTCCCACTCAGCTCCACAGTACCAACTGCAGTGACGCTTTGGGAGTTCTGGGGTCTTCATCGCACAGACGACGTTTCCTGAGCATCTACTGTTGCTCGCCGGCATGCGGGATGCTGCAGTGAGCGAAAGAGACTGCATTCTGCCCCCATCTTCACAGTCACCCAAAGGACAACGCCACTCAGTGTGGGGGTGGTGTCGGGGAAGCAGTGATTGAGCCACGGTCTTGGTGGCAGTGTGAATTCACCAGACCGGGGGAGAAGAGGGACCAGCAGGTGCAAAGACCTGACTGCCCCACCAAACAGAGCAGGGGGCGTTCCAGGAGGGGTGAGGTCAGCGGAGGTCGAACCAGAGGTCAAAGGAGAGTTTGCTGTAAGGTGAACCAGAGAGGCAGGCAGGGGTGAATTTCATGTGTTAATTTGGCCAGGCTGTGGTGCTTAGTTTTTTGGGCAAACATGAGCTAGACGGTGCTATGAAGACAGTTTGTAGATACAATCAGCATCTACAATCATTGTACTTTGTAAGTAAAGGAGGTTATTTTTCTAATGTGGAAGTGGGCCTCACAAAATCAGTTGAAGGCCTTAAGAAAGAAAAACCGAGATTTTCTGGAAAGGAGGGAATGCTGCCTCAAGATTATAGCGTAACAACCCTGCTTTAAGTCTGCTTGCCTGACCTTCCATAAAATAACTCTTCTCATCCCCCTCTCCCTCCACGTATCTGTATGTGTGCATATAATATGGCCATATTTCCCTATGGGGCACTTTCTCTGGAGAATCCTGACAGACACAGGACAGACCATAGAAGGCTTTGCAGGACTTGGGCAAAGCTGGGTAGCTCTTCTCCAACGAGCTATAAGAGACGGAGGACTTTAAGCAGGGAGGGAGGCTGAAACAATCAACACAGGCCTGCCCACAGCCAGGCTGGCACCCAGGGACCAGGCGTGGTGGGCTCCAGGGGCCCCAGCATCATCTGTGTCATGCTGCCCATCCTGCATGGTCCTGAACCTCTTTCAGACAGGTGAGGGTACTGTTGGCACCCCCGAATACCAGTGGCCGTTCATGCGTTTCTTCAGCTCTTTGGCAGATGTGCGCATTTATGGAGCATGGCCTGCCCTACCCATCGAAATGGGCTGGACTCAGGGTATTCCTTGACTATGGCCCTACAACAGCCTTTCTCTAAATTCATTCATTCAACAAATATTTGAGGCTCTACCATGAGTTGAACACTACACCATGGCTCCTCCATCCATGGGATTTTCCAGGCAAGAGGACTGGAGTGGATTGCCATTTCCTTCCCCAGCTATGGGATATAGCAGGACACAAAATTGGCAAAGCCCTGCTTTGTGCAGCATACGGGCGTCACCAGTGCTGGTGACAGAGCCGACCAGTGTTATCAGGCCGAGCATGGCCTGTTGGGCTGAGGTGGCCAAAACTGAAAATAAGAGGACAGAGTGGAGAGGTCAAGTGGCATAGCGCAACTTCTCAGGCTCCAGAGGCCAGCAGATCCTGGTTTCTATATTTCCTGCTCACCTCTCTGAACCTTAGTGTTCTCAGCAAAAAATGGATGAAAGTACCCAGCAAAACACACGTTCACACCCCTGGCTTCAGAGGACAAATGAGATAACAGACCAGAGTCTCTATCCCAAAGCACTGTGATATACATCTCAGCAAATGCTGGTGAGA